>NHOR01000004.1:0-63933 GCA_002287245.1 Trypanosoma congolense | reverse complement strand
AATCTCACGGATGAGCTGAAGGAAAAGTCAGAGGAAATAAGCCGACAGCAATGGGAACTTCAAGCTATGAGGGAGAAAGATGAGACAGCTGATGAAGAGAAAGGGCAGTCGCACGGGGCGAAAATAACTCTTCCTTATCGTCACCACCTCTGATCGAAAGTTACGTGATGAAAACAGGAGACTGAATGAAAAGATAGAACAACTGGAGAGCGAGTTAAATCATATCAGACCTAACACAGCGGAACAAAATAGAGGAATATCAACGAGTGCAAAGAATGTGTCCTGCGAACCAGAATTACCGCTAATACAGCCATGCACTAACTGTCGAAAACTAAAGCAGCAGTGCAGTGACTTCGAAGAAATGATTAACCGAACAGTCCCCCGTGTGGACTTTGAGCTGCTTGAAGAGAAAAATCGTGTCCTTAAGCAGGAACTGGAAGTGCTATCCAAGCAGCTTCTTGCCGGTGTGGCAGGCAGCTGTGCAGAACCTGCGCAACCCGAAGCCGCCGGATGGAGTGGAATGACCGATGGTGGCTCTGCCGCTCTTGAAGAGCTCTCGCGCATTAGGGAGGATGTTGTTTCTTTGGAGTTGCGTGTGAGTGAGCTGACCGAGGAAATATGAAGATTAACTGAATTATCAGCCACGCTACGCGAAGACGCAACTCGCCATGTTATTGCCAAGGATGAGAGCGAGGGGCGTCTGGCGGAATTACGGTTGGAGTGCGAAGCCATGATGAAGGACCTGGACGCTACTCGCAGTGAGCGAGACGGCCTCAACAAGGAGCACGAGTCGCTCCTGCAGCAGCTTAGCGAAGCCCATGGACGGGTTAAGGAACTTACAGAACTCGAGGCAGGAATGGAACAGCTGAGGCAGGAGAATGCCGCTCTGCAGGAGCGTGTGCTGTATGTGAAGGAAACAGAGAAGGCACTAGCCGAGGCGCGAGAGGAAGTTGGACTCATGGAGCGTAGGGCTGCAGCGCGACGTGATGAGGAGAGCAGCATGGAGACACGCTGCAACGCATTAACCCTCACTGTGCAGGCTGTGAAGGAGCAGCTTGAAGAGTCGAAGTTGAATGTGCAGCGTATCACCGAGGAGAACGAGGCCCTACGGACTGAGATCGAGAGTCAGAAGATACTTCTGAAATCTCGTGAAGAGTCAAGTGCAATGACCATGATGGAGAGCGACACACTACGTAATGAGTCCTCTCGACTAATGGCAGAGAACGCCAGGCTTCACCAGATGAACGCCGCGTTAGAAGGGCAGGTTGATGAGCTTAAGAGACGGGTGGACGAGGCTGTGCGCGAAGCAGAGAGCCGGAAGGTTGCCGCCTGTGATGCCCATGGGCCGAGTGTCCAACAGGAACAGAGGAGTGGCGCTGCATTCGCTGGACAGTTTAAGGTGGAGAGTGATGGAAGTGCTTCCGTACCGGCTGCGACGCACAATGCCGTGCTGGAAGAGAATAAACGTCTCACTGGAGAGTTGCAGAAGAAGCTAACAGATTTTGAGCAGCTTCGATCAGAGCTATCTGAATATCGTCAATCAATCGATGAACTAGAGCGCCAGAACGAAAGACAAATGAATGAAACAGTCCCCCGTGTGATTTTGAGCTGCTTGAGGAGAAAAATCGTGCCTTAAGCAGGAACTGGAAGTGCTATCCAAGCAGCTTCTTGCCGGTGTGGCAGGCCAGCTGTGCAGAACCTGCGCAACCCGAAGCCGCCGGATGGATGGAATGACCGATGGTGGCTCTGCCGCTCTTGAAGAGCTCTCGCGCATTAGGGAGGATGTTGTTTCTTGGAGTTGCGTGTGAGTGAGCTAACCGAGGAAAATATGAGATTAACTGAATTATCAGCCACGCTACGCGAAGACCAACTCGCCATGTTATTGCCAAGGATGAGAGCGAGGGGCGTCTGGCGGAATTACGGTTGGAGTGCGAAGCCGTGATGAAGGACCTGGACGCTACGCGCAGTGAGCGAGACGGCCTCAACAAGGAGCGCGAGTTGCTCCTGCAGCAGCTTAGCGAAGCCCATGGACGGGTTAAGGAACTTACAGAACTTGAGGCAGGAATGGAACAGCTGAGCAGGAGAATGCCGCTCTGCAGGAGCGTGTGCTGTATGTGAAGGAAACAGAGAAGGCACTAGCCGAGGCGCGAGAGGAAGTTGGACTCATGGAGCGTAGGGCTGCGGCGCGACGTGATGAGGAGAGCAGCATGGAGACACGCTGCAACGCATTAACCCTCACTGTGCAGACTGTGAAGGAGCAGCTTGAAGAGTCGAAGTCGAATGTGCAGCGTATCACCGAGGAGAACGAGGCCCTACGGACTGAGATCGAGAGTCAGAAGATACTTCTGAAATCCCGTGAAGAGTCAAGTGCAATGACCATGATGGAGAGCGACACGCTACGTAATGAGTCCTCTCGACTAATGGCAGAGAACGCCAGGCTACACCAGATGAACGCCGTGTTAGAAGGCAGGTCGATGAGCTTCAGAGGCGGTGGACGAGGCTGTGCGCGAAGCAGAGAGCCGGAAGGTTGCCGCCTGTGATGCCCATGGGCCGAGTGTCCAACAGGAACAGAGGAGTGGCGCTGCATTCGCTGGACAGTTTAAGGTGGAGGGTGATGGAGGTGCCTCCGTACCGGGCTGCGACTCACAATGCCCTGCTGGAAGAGAATAAACGTCTGGATGAGTGTATTCAACAAATGAATGTGGATATCGATAGACTAACTGCTGAACTTGTTGTTTATCGCCAGAACATCGATGAACTGGAAGCCGAGAACCAGGAACAAGTCAAGCATATAGATAATATTCGTTCTGCTCATGCTGCTGAGTTGGAGAGCATTGCCGAACGCTTTACTGCGGAGGCTACAACATATGCTGAAAGCAAGGAAATGATGATCAAGTTGCAAGAGGAATGTCAGACTTTGAAGTTGGAGGTTAGCAATCAGCAATTACTTTTAGCAGATAAGTGTGCGCAGGAGGAGAAATTGCTTTCCACAATAATGTCAACTGGTAGCGAGTTGGGAGGCTGTTAAGGGAGAGCTGCGGCGTGTGATGTTTAATGTGAATGAACAGTTGGGAGTGTGTTCGTCAGGAGAAGGATACAGAGATGGAAACACGCATGGCTGATGAGAGACGGCGACATGAAAATGAATGTGAGAAGTTGTGCATTCAACTTCACCAAATCGAAGAGGAGAGATTGCTCCTCGAATCCGAATTGGATAAAGTGCGTCGTGCAGCTGAGGAAAGGAGCAGCGACTCCCGAACCGGCTCGACGGAGTGCGCTGCTGATGCGGAGATTGCTAATCTGCGGTCACAGTTGGAGCAGTTACAAGCATCACTGGAGGAGGCGCAATCACAGCTGCATGAGGAACAGAAACGCAGTTGTGAGGCTTCTGAAAGTTTTGCTCAGGAAAGAACTAAGATGGACAACGATGCTGCCTCCATGAGGAGTCGTATTGAGCAGCTCGAGGAGAAGCTTCAAACGGCAAGGAGCGAGCAGCTCACCAGTGGCGCCGCGACGCTGTCCATTAGGAGGAAGAAAAAGAAGGCAACCAAAAACAAAATCTTATCAATGGCCTACCTCGATGATAGTCCTGAGGTTGATGTTCTTGCAGAAGCCTCCGCAAACACTACCTGCGTTAATAACAATGACGAAACAGAAAAACACCTTCAAGAGGCTCACGAGATGCTCTCTACGTTACGCGAAGAGAATGTCCAGCTGAAGGAAAGTCTTGCACAACTTACCGATAAGGTGCAGACTCTCCAGCAAAGGGAAACCATTATGACAAGCAATGTTTCGAAAGAAAGCGAGGGGCTCAGAAGAAGGATTCACACGCTTGAGAAGCAATTGAAGGAAGGCGGTGGTGCCGCCCCAGTCCATTCCGGTAAAGGCACAGGCTCAAGTGAGGAAGAAGTGGAAAAAATAAAAATGCTTAAGGCGGAGGTCAAACGGCTGAATGTAAAGCTGAAAGAAGCCAGAGAAGAATTGCGCAAAAGGGACATGACCGGTGACGTTTCCGTTGAGCAGTTGAAGGCTGAGCTTCAGTTGCTCGCCAATGAGGTGGTCCCTACGAAGTGCAAACTCGCTGAATACGTAGCGATGGCCGATCGTATTGGAATTCAGTACCCTTTCTCCGATGAAATGGAGAGATGCGCCGTACTTCGTTTGAAAGCAATGCGCCCTAAGAGTCCTCCTAAGAAGGCACACTCCAACACAACGTTGCGTGCCTCGACAACGGAAAAGAATGGCAAGACCGCTAATGCCACACCGAAGAAAGGGACTTCTTCAAAGAAAGTAAAGGTACGACAGGCGCAGGAGGATGCTGCAGATGCTGAAGACCAGAGGTAATGGGTGTGGGGAATTTGGTTTGACGACTTCCTTGATGTCATTTCATTTGTATTACGCCTCAGGCCCTCCATTTTTCCATCCTTCTTCACCGGTGTTGGTTGATTAGTCTCTAAAGACCTGGTTTGGAATTTGATGGGCCCGTACCATATCCTCCCTTTAACTCCGTATAGATCCCTCCTTCGTGTTATTTTTCTGGATTTTTTTCTGAATGTTAGCAGTTACACACAAGCTCCACCATTGTTTCCATCGGTGAAGGGTGGTCTCACTTCCTTCTCTTCTTTTTTGCTTGCTTGCTTGCCTTGTTTTGAGGATCTAATTCATTTATTCTTTGTAGGCTGGCATTGTCTTTTTTAATATTTTGTGTGACTTCTGTTGCTTTGAGGGAGGTCTATTCCTTTGCTGTTATTTAACCACCACTCGTGTGTAGTTATGAATTAAAATGCGCATAAATATGTCTCAGTATATGCGTTAGTATACTGAAGAAGGGAGGAGTGTGTGTCATTTGGTCTGTTAAATTGCCAACCGTGTGACACATTTAAGAACTCCAAATGAAGTTACACAAATGCGGTGTACCGGGTTATATGACTAGAGCCCCTTCGCTGCACCGATTCTTTTTCTTTATCTGCCATTTTCTCGTTCCTGCAGGGTTCACTGTTGCCGTTGTGTGGGCTCGGGTATTTCCGCTGAGGCTTTCCTTGAGGAGAGCGTGTGGCCGCATGCCATTTGTTGTACCGTGACGGACGTGGGGCCACTGTGCACTTTTATCAGCGTTGTGTTCCTGGCTGTAGAAAGTAACAGGCGTCTCCCTTCCCCTCCGCTCCGCTCTATTTTTTTTTTTTAGTGAGCATGCAGCGCCGATATGGGGCTGCACATATCTGCTTTCCCATTCTTTAATGCTTATTTTCGCGCATCTGCGGGGAACTGCATTTCGAGAACATCCAAGCGAAGATGTGTGAATGTGAGCACGTTGGTAAACATCTATAAACTTTACTGAACGGCACACAGCGACAACAGAGAATAATAACCAACTTGCCCCATTTTCGTTTTCAGCTTAGGTGCAACTGTAGGAATCGGAAGAGTGGGATATTGATCCACCGGAGGGACCACGCGTGGGCCCACCGCTGGGAGTTGGTTGCTTGCGCATTGTGTCGGACTTATCGGGTTTCGTTATTTACTTATTTGTTGAGCAGGTGGGCTTCTTGCTGGGCGTTAGGATGTTACTGCAGAACAAAGATGGGGCACCGTGTGCCGTTGAGGCCACATTATGGCGCTCATGTCTGAAGGGTTTTGACTACGGTCCCGACAGGCCGAAGGGGGCTTGTGACACCCAGCGGCTCGGGTACTACGCCTGCATCAAAGACTGGACTTCTAGGCACCAGCAGGAGAAATATAACTACACGAAGTTTAACCTCGTAGATGCTTGCGTGGAAGAGGCGGAGAAGCTTCACCAATGCATGATGACAGGCATGTTCGAAATATCGAATTGTAAGGAGGCAATGGCTCAGCTGAAACGATGTGGGGCTCGTCATGATGTGGCTGTAAGGCGGGCGCTGGAGGGTGACCCAGCCCTGGACACGGTGGAGGAGGAGCCGGAGGGAATCAAACGTTTGTGGTACCGTGCAATTGGAAGGTTGTAGCGGGAGTGGTGACACGCACATGTTGAGCACCCAAACAGATGAGTGATGCAGCATCCATGTGTCTCCTGCTGTTGTCATTGCATTAAGGTACTCGCTTTCCTTCCTTTCTTATGGTTCATTTGGGAAGCTCACTCCCGTTTTGTTTCTTATGATCATTATTTTTTTTTTTTTTCATTCTTTATTTATTTCCCCGTGTAACGATTTGTATTGCGTAATACGTGTGCCTTCCTACCGATGCGGTGTAAGCTGGGCACATAGTCCTTGTTGACGCCACATCATCTTTGTTACCATTGCAAGTCTACTGGACTCTGCATCACATATTCACAGTGATATTACCGCCGCGTGGCGCCGTCCAGCCTTTCCATTATTATCATTATCATTATTTGCTGGGATTCTGTGCGCGATGGTTACGTGATTGGAGGCGGCTAATGATGTCGTACTCCGTTGTGCGTGCCTCCCTTATTCGTTGCGCTCTTGGTTTTTTTCCTTTATTTTTTGTCGTAACCCTGCCGCTTTACGTGGCAGGGTTGATGATGATGATGGGTCCCTGTAATTTTTTTACGTCGCTGCTCACCCTTATCTGCTGTTCTCTTGCTCCTTAAGACGTACCACAGTTCCCGTGATATTTTTTTCTTACTATTCTTATTATTACCCTGCTGTACGGTTGTTAGTCATATTCACTCTGTGCGGAAGCACCGCAATCATGAGCGAGGAGTACGAACCAGCTATTCGCGGGGCGCAGTGGCAAGACTGGTGCACAGCAGTGACTTGTCATAATCGTCTCTGTTGCAAAAAGTTTTCACTACTTTTAGGCAAACACTACTGCCAATGGTGTGGCAACATTTTCTGCGACAGGTGCGCCCCTTTCAGTGCAACACGCAACTCACAGCCAGTGCGCCGATGCAACTCTTGCCGCTTTCCTTCGATCTTTAGGAGTCTGTGTAATCCTCGTACGCACAAGCGTGATGGAAATGTTTCTAGCCTTATTGTTTCGTTCCTCGACAGCCGGAGTATTACCGCTTTGATGCAGTCGTGCCACGTTGCCCTTGCTGAGTTCAATGTGGGGGACTACGCGTACTACGAGAGCATAACGGACCGCTTTCCAACCTACTTTGAGGGCGCAATGATCGGGAAGGGCGGGTTTGGCACCGTCTACAAATGCGAGGATCGTTGTCGACCGGGTGGTGCTCGGGTTGCGTTGAAGGTGATCACTAAAAGCTCTGTCGTTACGTACAAATTGTGGAGCAAAATTGTGACGGAGCTGAGCGTCCTGCAAAGTGTGGATCATGAAAATGTGGCGAGGCTACTGGAGGTTCTGCAGACGCCGCGACAGCTTGTCATTGTGATGGAGGCGGGGGAGGGTGGCACTCTCATGCAGGCGTGGAAATTAGCGCAGAAGTATAACTACAACATGGAGGTATTCGTGGCAAATGTTGTCCTACAAGTGGCTGAGGGTCTTGATTACCTCTACCGAGAGAAAGCCATAGTACATCGTGATATAAAACTCGAAAACATCGTCCTTACACATGATTTTAAAAGAGTAATGATCATTGATTTTGGGCTTGCAGAGTACATCATCAAAGGGGAGGACCAGCAGCTTTTTGTTCCTTGTGGCACGGCAGGTTATACCTCACCCGAGAATGTGCGGGCCGTTGTGGAGCGTCGCCGTGTGTTTACCGCATCCGGATGGACGATGCACCTTGCGGATATGTACAGTTTGGGTGTCGTCGCTTACATTCTTCTTAGTGGGCAGCTGCCTTTATCAACGAGATGCTTCGCAAGTTTATTCAAAAACATGTGCAGGGGCGTTCGCTGTAATGGACCGCAGTGGTCGCGCGTATCAGATGGTGCCAAATCATTAGTTGAGTCTCTTCTCAAAACCGATTGGCGTGAGCGCGCAGACGCTAACGTAGTGCGTACACACCCATTTGTTTGTGTGAAGGTTCCTCTCATAGCTGAGATTGCGGAGCGCCACATATATGAGCTATCGGAGGCGGAGCGCAACGAGGTAAAGGAGTGGGTTTTCGTAGAACCCTCAAGTGGTCACTGGGATTTGATCGATGTCGACGCAATAGACGACGAGGAGGAGAGGAAACATTTGAAAAAGAAGACATCTGAGCTGCATGAGTGCGCTGCTGACTTTAGCCCCAAAGGATTCATGCGTCGTTTAAGGTCTGCGGTGTGGGAGTAACGGGCGATGGGTGACCATTGCATAGGAACGGAAGCTATGGGAATAGGGTTAGGGCTACTGCAATCGTATGAGTGCATGGCGTGCATATGCACTCGAAATGTGGTGGTGCTCCCCGGGGATGTGCCGTTAGAGAGCAAAGCGCATGTGTATATTCTGTATTCGTCCACTCCTATACGTCACTGTGCATAACGTGATTCTGGTAAGTTAGGAGTGATTGTTTTTTTTTCTTTTTTCTCTTGTCGTCCTTTCTTCTAGTGGGCGGTGCTTGGTCTTTTGCCATTTTATCGATTTTTTTGTTAAAAAAAGTTCATTCTTTCATTTTGGAAGAAATATTTTCCGTCGATGCGGGGGATGCAACTTTGGTTATCGGTTGACCATTTGTATGTTGAGTGGAACGCACGTGGCAGACTAAAGGTACGAGAAGAGCAAGAAAAACACACAGTGCCACCTGGAACAGCTAGTTTAGTATTTGTCTTGGCTACAGTAGTTACAGTGTTTTGTGAGTGCATTATTTGCCTGTGGTTGCCCATCTCAGTCTGTGATCGGTATGTTGATGCCTGATCTTTTTTTTTTTCCACTTCTTGAGCACCTTCCTTTCTTTGCTTCGATTATATATGTACATGTATATGTATGTATATAATTGTTTTGCTTCACTCTTACCGGTATAATCTTATCAACCCCTTCCCCTAACCCTTCTCACATGGAAGCACAGTGCATGTAAGGGTGGCTGCAGTCTCCCGTCTCTCCGTTATTTCCTCTCTTTTTCTTATTACGCTTCGTTAATGCCCCGTAACCCTAACCCCCGTGGTGAATTTACTTTCGTCGTGTTCTCGAGGGCTTAAGAGGCCACGGCAGCAGCATGAAGTGAAATATAAGTGATTTATCGTTGGAAAACAGAAATATTGTTGTTTATGTTTTGCGTGTGTGCCATGAGAAAGAATGTGAGATGGTTAAGTAGTGTTGCAAAGTGATCCACGGCGTTCTCTACACCACAACTGCTGTTACTTCGTTTTGTTTTGAATTATTATCATTATTTTTATTTGTTGCTTGGTAATCTTGTCACGCATAATTGTGATGTCCATGGCCAGAGTATATGGTTGCGTGTGTTGTCATTGTTTTGGATTGTCTCCTTTCCATATAAAGTAAAAAAATAGTCTCCGTGGAAAGAAAAAAATAGGAGGAAGAAAAAAACGAGATTGGAGGGAAAGAAAAGTGAGCTAAAAGGGAATCGCCCGTGTGCAATTGGTTGCCCCCCGCTGGGTACATGTGTCGTAATTCAATTGGTGTGCCAACGGAGCATTATTTTCTTTTCTTCTTGTGCGTAATTCTCGTTTTATTCCTCTCCTCTTTCGTGTAGCCACTAATTAATTTATTTTTTTTGTTTTGAAAAATTTCCCTGTAAAGATGGTTGACGTCGTGTCAATTGCTCAGTCAATTCTCGATTGCGCAGACGATGCCGCTCTGCAGATTCTTTCGCTGGCCCCTGAAATGCCGCCTGTTACAGTTGATACGCCTGTGGCAGAGGCGCGGCGGAGTTACATTCGACTTGCGGGGATGCTTCACCCTGACAAACTGAAGGGTAAGTTGGAGAAGGCGACGGAGGTCTTTCAAAAGTTGGTGCGTGCCTTCGAGAAGGTAGCAGACCCAAAATATCGCAAAGCTCTCATGGCACAACAAGCGAAGGAAAAGAAAAAGAATAAGGGGAGTGCGGCCGCTCGAGAGCGCAAGACCGCTGGTACGAAGCAGAAAGTGGAAACAAAAACATCACTTGACACCGACGATACTCGCACGCGGAAGCGCACAAACAAAGACCTGTCAGTTAACCGAAAGACCAAAGAGTCGGTACACGATGACTTCATTGTTCACGACAGCGAGGACGACTACGAGGATGTTGAGGAGGAGGAAGGCTTTGGTAACAATGACAACGACAGCGAGTTTGATAAATATTTTTTCCAGTCAACGGTTCCACCTCCCGTGTCGTCTAACCGAGCGATGATAGGTACGCCACGCGTTGGTGGGATTTACATCCGTACTGTGGTGCAGTGTCCACAGTGTCGTACTACATGGGAGCCTGATTCCAAGCAACAGTACTCGTTGTTTATGGGTCCAGCCGGCAAAAAGGTACACTGTGAGACGTGTCTGTGTCGATTTGGTTGTGCTACTGCCTTTCACGCGTGTCCCCACTGCAAATGTGCCTTTGATTATGATGCCACAATGTATGATAGTCAAATTGACTGTACACGGTGTAAGAAAGTTTTTGGTTTTCCATATTATCCGGTAAACCAAAACCTGATCGACTTGGTTCGACTGGAGGAGTGGCGCGAACGTGTAGAACGGGAGAGCGCCCTGGAGCGGACGCAGCGAGCCAACCGCCGGCACCGCGAAGCCTCGGAGCAGCAGAATGAACTTCACACTCTTGTTGGAACGTGCATCGTTGAGGAACAATGTCCGCTGTGCAAAGCCCCTTTTACCTCACGCCACAGGCAGCATGTTGAAGGCTGCATGAAGAAATCGCCAGCGGATCGGGCGGCTTCCGGGCGAGATCTGTTGCCCCGCGAAGATAAGGCTAAAAAGGCCCCGAGGACACGGGAACCAAAGGCAATTGCAACCGTAAAGAGTGCAGCTAACTCGAAGCGGGCCAAAGCAAGCAAAACTATAACGACTACTAAGTCTGCAAAAACCGTGAGAAAGAAGAGAGCACGTTCAGAAAGCACATCCTCGGAGAGTGAGGAAGAATTCTTTTCAGAAAGTTCTTCCAGTTACGATTCTTAATTGTTGCAAAGCAAATGTCACAGCTGTGTGCTAGGTGTTGCTGCAGGACTCGCCATCTTAAGGTGGTAGAGGTATTCATTAACTACACAGGATCTAACGTATGCGTGTGAACGATTAGAACCTTGTGTGTGGATTCATGATCTCCCTGTTAGATGCCTAATTATATACATAAACATATATATTTTTTTGCTTATTTTTCTGCTGAGAGAGAACATTTTTTTTTAGTGAGTACTCTTTATAATTCCACTGGACAAGTGTTTTTTTTCTTTTCGTTACATGTTTCCACCAAAATATCTAACATCTCGTCACACCACCTCTTGTTTGGCACCGGTCTCCGTGGCTGTTACCATGTCATGTTTTATGAACATTTGTGTATATATTTCCCCTTCATCGTTCTCCCTCTAGTTTGCCCCCAACCTTCCCCCTTGTGTTACGCTCTCGGGCTTATACATCCTTTATACATTTATTGAAGTAAAACCATCGCTTATTGTAGGGCGGGGTCGCTGATTAACATTAGGCACGTTGATCGTGCTGCATGTCTGGGTACGGCTCGGCCGATGATGTTACGTTGACGGCCGACGACGATGTAAACCGTAAACGCAGCGAGACAGCCCCATCGGATACGTGTGGATCAGGCGGGGATGGCTCTTCATGTTGTGGGTTTGTTTTGCCGCGTCACCTCACGTTTGGTTCAGATGACACCGTAGAAACGGAAAACATCAAAGCTCACTTCAGACAAGGAGGACGTCTTAGCGTTAGCGATGCGTTGGAAATCATTTGCCGCTGCGCCATGGTTCTGAAGCAGGAACAGAACATTGTGTATTTACAGGGCTCTGTTGTTGTGTGTGGTGATTTGCATGGGCAGTTCCACGACCTGCTGACATTGCTGGAGGTTGGAGGACACCCAAGCGTGCAGCAGTACGTTTTTCTTGGTGATTACGTCGACCGCGGAGAATTTAGTACAGAGATTGTTCTATTGTGTATGGCATACAAGATTGTCTACCCTCGCTCATTTATTCTTCTTCGTGGCAATCATGAGTCACGGCACCTGACGTCGTGCTTTAACTTTAAGCAAGAGGTGGAGGTCAAGTATTCCCTGGCGGTGTACGATGAGATAATGGCTGCGTTTGATTGTCTCCCTTTGTCATGCGTCGTCGATGGGAAGTTCTTTTGTGTGCACGCTGGCTTGTCCCCGCTCCTTTCCCGAATTGGGGATATCAATTTTATTAACCGCTTCAGAGAAACGCCGTCGTCAGGGCTAATGTGCGACTTACTGTGGTCAGATCCCATGACTGATCAGGCTCCCCAGGGCTTACCGCCGCCAGAGGAACTTTTTGCATTTAACACGAGACGAGGGTGTTCCTACAATTATAGTCACGATGCAATCTGCAGGTTTCTAGAAGAAAATGACCTATACACCATGATACGTGGGCACGAAACGCAGTCGGAGGGTTACCGGCTTTACAGACACACGAAACGTGGGATTCCCGCTGTGGTGTGTGTCTTCTCCGCGTCCAATTACTGTGGGACCTATGGGAATTTTGGGGCAGTGGTTGTTCTTAATGGTAACGTGATGAACATCCGGCAGTACATGACGAACGCTCGCCCCATGTGCCGCTCAAAGGCTGCGCATCCTGAGGGTACACCGCCGCCACTTTTAATGAGGAAGACGCTTGAAGCGTGGTGTAAGGTATCTGACGATGGATACGGTGCTACCGAGGTGTCGGGCGATAGCGTGGCCTCCAGGGATGAGGCAAGAAACAAATCGTCCGTACTACAAGAAAAACTAGCAGATATGGTCTGCGCGATGCATCACCTCACTATGTAGCAGCGGCCAACGCAAGACGAACGGATGCGCGCGGTTACATATTGGACAAGCGAATCCAATGTCACTCATTGTCACCATACACATCTTCAGAAACGGGAGCCTGCCTATAGCCGACGGACGGTTTACTTTGTTGATAAACATAAGTAGTAGCATGGCTTTGGCGAGTACGATATACCTTTACATGCGTATGTACACGTGATATATATATATTCCCGTGAATTCTGATAGACATTTTTTCTCTTCTACCGTTGTTTCTTTCCATGTTGTCGATCCTTTTTACCATGGTTTCTTCTTATCAGTTGCCATCGGCTGTTTTTGCCAACCGTTCACCAGACATTGTGGACATTGACTACGTTTGTGTTCCTGTGAGCA
Source organism: Trypanosoma congolense (assembly GCA_002287245.1). Taxonomy (NCBI): domain Eukaryota; phylum Euglenozoa; class Kinetoplastea; order Trypanosomatida; family Trypanosomatidae; genus Trypanosoma; species Trypanosoma congolense. The sequence continues at coordinate 50,789 of NHOR01000004.1, read as the reverse complement.
GACGCCCTTCATCGAAGGTATATTCTGTACACGATCATTGCGTTTCAATATGTGCATGATTTTATTCTTTGCGTTCGTCATGAGATACAGGTAGCAGAAGGCGTTTTTTTGCACCACTTTCTTTCCTAAAAGTACCCTTCTACTTCGTGAATGGTGCCTGTTAGTTCATTAGGAGAGTGTCGGCAGTATATGAAAATTAAACTGTGTGTAACAACGCGGCTTAGCACTTCCGTTATGCTTGGTACTGCGGCTAAACCACAAGAGTTTTATTTGTTTTCCTATTTGAGCTTCTCTTACCTAACGTCGAAGCGCCTCGGAGGGCATTCTCCTTGCTTTTTTTTTTTTTGCAAAGCTTCATTTATAGGGAGCCGTATGCATCGGTATGGGAACGTGGCCAACGGAGAAACTCTCCAGGGTGCTCAGAAGAGAGGGACAAATGCGTGTTTGGTATCGTGCCCTTGCGGCGAGGAGGCCAGCGCAGTCCGACAGAGCACATTCTTCAAAAGAAAACCGCTGTGACGCTGAGCCACTACTCCGCCCGAATCCCACCCTCCGCTCATCGCTTGCCAGCGGTGCTGTGGAAACTCCCCTTACTAGGCAAGTGCAGCGTGCCATCGCGCGGTCATCGGGAAAGGAAGATGCGATGAATTCCCTTAAGGCACTCGTTCACTCGGACGGGGAGGCCCCAACAGCCGCTACTTTCAGAACTTTGACCCACAGCCTGCTTCGACATCATGTGGAAGATCGTGTTGGAAAGGCAGAGCTCAGTAAGTTACTGTCAGCTTCCATAGGCGCAACGATTGAGCGATGGTCATCTTTAACAGAAGAAGAACGTATATGCTTTACCAACTACGTAGCTCGGACAACGGAGAGGCGGGAGGAGCGGGGTTCGTCATTCAACAAACTGCTCGGTTTCTCTCAGGAGGGAGCAGACAATGAGTTGGTCGCTCAAGTTGAATTTCAGATGAGGAAAAGCGGTGTAACGGTATCGGATGCATCGGTTACCGACTTGATGCACCTTGATATATCCTGGTCATCTGCATTGTATCTACGCGACTACAGTAGAAGCCTGCATCCTGACATTGAACCGCCCATGGAAATGACAGATAGACTCATGGGCTTGATGACAGGGTATAAGACTGGGATTGGCGGTTCACGGCCATGGGCATATGCACTTGAGATATATCGAGATGCCGTTTTTTCGGGTTACGACACGACGCTTACAACGCACACACATGCACTGGATGCCCTTTGGCGTAGTGCTGACACATTCCACCGGGTGCAGTGTGCACTTCCATCCATACACCGACAGTTTGTATGGGAAAAAGCCTTGGCCGTTTGTCAACGAGTTCGGGATGCAAAGTTGTTGGTGTCTGGTGACGGCGGATGTGCGTATGCCGAGAGCTTGTTGAAAGCCGTTGCAGCAGCTGGGCGTTGGTCGGTTGCCGTTTCTCTCCTTTCTAACATGGACATTACCGTTACTGATATGTCGTATCGTTCCCTGATACCCACGGCCGAATCCTTTGCGTTTGTCGTCGCCGCATGCCATGCCGCTGGCCATGCAGGACACGGTGAGGCGTTGTGGGCTATTTTTCGGAACTTGTACACCCCTCGCTCACTCCACTCTGAAGTGCTTTCTATATTGCTGCAGTCATTCCGTCATGTTTTGCATGCCTCATCGGTTGTAGGGCCGATCGTCGAGGGGCTTATAGAGGATAATAAAGGTTTGGAGCGCACTGTTGTGGTGGCGTGCCTGCAGCTGCTCTCGAGTCGACGCGTAGTTACTCAAGCATCACGCTGCCGGTTAGCCTCCAAACTTTTATGTTTTTACGATGCTAATCAGTGGCCGCAGCAACCAATTGCACGTAAGGCGGAGCTACAAACGGTATTCCGGTGTTGTCACTTAATTGCCGCTAGTGAGGGATCCGGTGGTGAGAAGTTGCTTGGAGAGCTTCGCCGAAAGCTTCTCCAAATATTTGGAGAATTCTCTGCCGAAGTGCAATGGCTGGACGACACCTCTATTTACGCCCTGCAGACTACCACTGATCTGAGGAAGGCCATGGACATATACAAGGCTGTTGTGGATCAACGTGGGGCCGAATGCGTTCTTCATTTGCCAATACCGCTACGGCAGGTGAAGATGATGTTTTTTGAGGCGCTATTGCGATATTGTAAAAATCTCGAGGATGGGGACGAGCGTTTCCTACTTGACGAGGATGCACAGGAGGATGAGCGAACGGTAGCTTCCTCTTTGATCGAGGAAGCAATGTTAATGATTCGGAAAATGTACACAAGCGACGATACCTTCCCATACCACTGTTATGCAGAGCTGCTCCTCCATCAGGCACCGAGCGGAGCACAGAAGGACCTTACATTGGAAGCGATGCGTCATTTTTTGTTGGGTTCTGCTGAGCTTGTTAACCACCGTCATGTGTCACTTATTGCGGAGATGTTATCCCTGACGGATGTTCATGTGGAGAATGCGCTGGTAGTGGGGCATGCGGCCCTCCGGTACACCGCACTACGCTCGCATGGCGGTCCAAGGGACATTTTCTCCACAGCTCGTCGAGGCTCCGTTGACCGGGCTTTGTGGTGACGAAGGGGTATGTGCTCTTTGGCTGGGTGATGCGTCACAGCGTCTTGGTGCTCCGATAATGTAGTTCTCTTCCTTTCCTTTTAGTGTTGTTCGTCGTATCCTTCTTATTGCCCAACAGGGTAAAAATATTCATCGCCGCTTTTGTGTGCTTATTAGGATATCGGACTTTGCGTGTAAATGTGGAGCAGATGCAATGCTGACTTGTGGATCGTGTTGAAAAAATTTGCCAATTTTGTTATGCACTTATGGACTCTGCTTCGATTGAGAGGCTTATATTTTTCCGATGATTTTTAAAAAAAAATTTAGATGGGACTAAAACTCGGTTAACAATCAAATACACCATGTGGGAGCTATGGTATTGATACCTCCTGTTATTATTTTTTTCTCTCTGGTTGTTGTCGGTGTTTTTCTTTTCTTTTCCTTCTTCTTCTTCTGACGTGTGTTTCTGCGTTCGTTGCCAGAGGACCCTGTGAAAGACGAAAAGTTTCATATCAAAGACATATCGCACTTATACACAATTTGAAAGAAGAAGAAAAAGACATAAAAGTTTCCTAACAGGTCTTTTTCTCTTGTCTTGTACCTTGATGGCCCCTGTTACTGTCGAGTTACACGTTCCCCTGCAGCGCATAAGCAATGACAATTGCGAAGCTGATGACTTGCTCCTCAATTGTCTCAGCAAAGTCGGCGACACACCAGCGAGGACGGAATTCCGCTGCGCACATGGATTCTCAGGGAGGCCCATCAAGCACTTGTAAAAGACCCCAAGCTACGCTCCGTTCTTTTGAAGCCACAGGCGATTAAGGACAGACCTATTCACTTTCTTGTGTGCTTTGATGAGTAGGCTCTGTGAAAAGGAGGGGGGAAATAGTGAAAAAAAAAGAATGCAGCGTCCCTTGTTATCTTTATGTGCAGGATTATTATGGGTATTATGCCCACCAACAATCATGCCCTTCACGTTATTTTTTTTTTCTACGTGCGATCGATTTGGGTCGTTTATTGGTGACAGACGAATTTACCTTATGGTGTTCGTATTCGGGTGGGCAATATTGCGAGACTTTGCATTATTACCGCAGTCATGTATACACATATTGTTAGGTAGACCCATAGTTTCATTAGTATTTGCATCATGCTTTGCCAAGTTTGTCGTGTGTTTTCCTGCGTTTGTTCTGTCCCTACCGCAGGGGTATTAAAGCTCAACACGAAGCTCACCCTTCTCTTCTCTTGTTTCGGTTATTATTATTACTTTTTGCATCGTTCTTTCTCACTGTCGAAGTAGGTGTTCCCATTCGGTGTGTACAATGAACACACAAGTCCCCGATGACGAGGGTATAGTGGTGTTTCTGCTGCGTGAGTACGTCATTCCTTTCGTCGTATTCGGCTACATGATAACTTGGCTCGTGCGCAACGTCGCAATGCCCCTGTACTCGGAAGGTTTCTTCCTTACTCGGAGGCCAATACATGACGGCTCGAGCACTCAGGGAGGCAGCGATGACGATTCCAAACATAAGCAGCATTGAGTGCGTGTTTCATATGCCTGCCCGTGGAGCCGAACGCCCCGTTAGGGCACGAGGATCAGTGATTTATTCGTTGCTGGTGGCACAACTCCCCCTCCACACACACACTTTACGTTCATATATCCGCTATCCCTTTTCTTTGTTTGACGTCAACCACCTCTGAAACTTCTGTGCAAATCTGAACTCGGGTCCATTTATATATGGTGTTACTGCGCTTGTCTTACTTCCTTTCCATTTTGTTTCTTTCACCATCAGACCCGTTGCCCTGCTAAGTGTCTCGAGCGAGCGAGGAGTAGTTGCAATAGCTCTGATCCCCTACTGAATTCACATATTCGACGTGTGTCTGTTTGTGTTTGCGTGGATTGGACCCACATATAAAGAAGAGGGATCAGTGGGGAAGTTTTGGAGTGTATGGTGGAGTTATGCAGCCGAAGCCCATTCGCGTATGCGTTTTAGCGTGTTCTTATGAGGGGTCTGACAGCGAATTGAGGGCCTATGAAGGGGAGCTCGTGCAAACACCTCAGCATTACTTTACCGACGAAGATGAGAAAGACATTGTTTTTACTCTAGCCTTTATCAAAAAGGCCACAACATATAGGCAGATACGTCAGCTCGTGAAGTCCGGTAACTACGACGTCTTTTACAACCAGTGTGATGGTGCCATTGATGAGGATAAGGCGGGTGTCGACGTGGTGCAAGCCCTTGAAAGTTTCCATGTTCCCTTCACCGGCGCTGTATCGACCTTTTATGAGCTTTCCAAACCGCAAATGAAACACATTGCTCACCACTTCCAAATCAAAACGGCCAAACATGCCGTCGTAGAAGCCGATGACGACATTCGGGACATGTGCGCCGCGCTCTCCTTCCCCCTTATCATCAAACATGTCTCAGGATATAGCAGTGTGGGCATGGACAAATCATGTAAGGTATACGACATGCCCAGCCTTCAGACACGCGTGGCTAGATTTATTGAGCAGTATCAAATTGCTCTAGTAGAGGAATTCGTTTCTGGCGATGAGGCGACGGTGCTTGTCTGTGCTGACAGTACACTGCCGACGGGAGTTCGTGTTTTCCCCCCTGTAATGGTACAATTTCCTGAGGGAGAAGACTTCAAACATTTTCATCTTAAGTGGGAGACGTATGAGGGTATGGAGTGGCGCCTAATGGCAGAGGATGATCCGGCATATTTGCAGGTCATAAGCACTGCACGCACATCATTTTTGCGCATGATGGGCGGTGTTGGATACGGCCGCGTTGATGTGCGGATAGATCGCTCTACGAACGACGTCATCTTCTTGGAGATCAACCCCAACTGTGGTGTCATGTATCCTTATGGTCAGGAAGGCTCAGCCGATTGGATCCTACGCCTAACGCCGAACTTTAAGCAAAGGGAATTCGCTCTTCTTCAAATAGAGGAGGCACGCAAGCGGAACAAACGACTTCAGCCTCTGTTCCGTTGCATGTATACCCCAACTAAGGGTTACCAAGTTTGTGCAACTCGTGACATATCAGTTGGGGCTGTCGTCTTCGACGCCAATGGGCAACTGGTGCGTCTCACAACAAATCTCATGTGAAAGTTCACGGGAGAGCAGTGGTAACGGCAGGCTCGTCATAAATGCACTACCACTCGGGCTTGACAGCCATCACTGCGCCATGTGGGGTACAGAGCCAACCAATAGTTGCATATTCCGGCACTCCTGCGCGCCAAATACAAAATTCCGTGACGAAAATCCCCTGATTTTGTATTCCACACGCGACATATCACAAGGTGAAGAGCTTACCATTGACTACAGCAGCTTCTTCCATGGATCAACTCAGCGAATTAAGTGCCACTGTGGAGATAGCAGTTGCAAGGGTTGGATTGCTGTCGATAATGACGAATAACATTGGCAAAATTTTTCTTTTGTCACATGACTATAGAGCAACAACGAATGAAAACAGCACATGATAAATACTTATAAGAAGAGGGATGCACCATTTCACGAAAGAGAAAGTAAAGGACCAACCACTAGGAAACTTTCAGCAGCAAATGATGCACACAAAAAACAGAAATGCAATAAAACACAAGGAGAGACGACAAAGAACCACCCCGTCCTGATCACACACATAAAAGAGCGACCTCAAATGTTATCACGAAAACAAAAGCAATAAAAAAGTAAGCCAAAAGGGTCCACCTATAAATAGAAACACACATATATATTAAGGGAAAAAATACATTATCCAACACCCAAAATAAAATCAAGACAAAATAACAAACCATTACACAAAGATAAGCATCACACAACAACATTCTTTACACTTCCTACCGAAAAAAAAAAGAACAACGATCATGTTCGACAAACTAATAAATAACCACTATGATAAGTACAACATCGAAGCAAAACACCTACAACGCATCTTAATTTACCCTTCCTATATTCTCCCCACATAAAAAAAAAAAAAGCAAGGAAGATAGCGAAGTCGAAGAATAACTTCTCAGAAATCAAACTCCCCGACCCGCAGCGGGAAGGAGGGGCGGTCCATCATTAGCCCCGGGAGGCGGCTACGGTTGCGAGCGTGCGTGCTCTCTTCTTGCCTCCGGCCCTATGTGCGGCGGTACCCCGGAGGAGATGGAGGAACCCAACCGCCTCCGTTGGCCGAGGTGTGCTTTTCTACGACTGTGTGTGGTGCCGTGACCATGCAGTGGAAGCGGCCCAGCGCGCCTCGCATGCGTGTTTCGTTGTGTCGCTGGTTTTCCGATGCTGCTTTGCCCCTCCCATATTAGACGGCGGTCTGTTGTGCGTGCTTATTTGTCTCTTTCCCGGTGTTCCCCTTCTTGGTTTTGCGCGAGGCTGACGTTATAGGCGGAACATCTTGCTTAGCCTTCCGGATAACAAGTGATGGCCGCTTTGCACGAACTCCACATACTTGGGCGTGAAGTTGTGCTCTCAGAGTTGCTTGGATCTGGTGCAAACGGAAGCGTCTTTCTCGCGACACCCATATGCGCGTCGGGTGCGCTGGTGAGTTTCCATATCCACCGCGGTTTGTTGTGAAGGTGATGCGTCGCGACGTGCTTCCGGCTAGCAGCGTGAAGATGGTCCTGAAGGAAATCAATGCGATCCGATCGCTGGAACACCCTTTCATTGTGCGCTACGTGGGTGCGTGGGTGGAGGCCGGCGGTGGAGAGCATGGTGGGAGCGTGTGCCTGGCGATGACGTACTGCGATGGCGGTGACCTGCACGGCCTGATTCGTGAGTACTCCCTGCGGGGCGAGTACATTCCAAACGAGCTCGCGATGGTGATCATTCTGCAGGTTCTCTCGGCACTAAGTCACAGTCATGCCCAGCACATTATTCATCGTGACATCAAACCTGCGAATCTTCTCCTTGTCGTGATGGCAGTGGAACCTCTGTGGAGAAGACCCTTGTCGGTGACTACGGTCTCGCCCGGCCACTTCAGCAGACGACAGAGCTTGCACGAACACGTGTTGGGACTCCCTGCTACTGCTCGCCGGAGATCGTCTCTGGTGAGCCATACAGCAGCAAGACGGACATATTCTCCGCTGGCGCAACCTTCTTTGAGCTTCTGACACGCGAGCGCGCCTTCTGGAGGAAGCACTATACGGAGCAGCAGTCGTTCTACGCCATCCTGCACGTTGATCCCACGCCGCGGCTAAGACAGATGACGAGGGGGCGCTACGAGACGTGCCTCGTGCGTGCTGTGGAGGCATGTCTCTGCAAGCACGAGAAGGACCGGCCTGTGGCAGCCGACCTCCTCACCACTTTCGCGTCACGGCTAACAACGTACGTGCGTGAGAAGGGCATACCCGTATCTCGAGAGGAGGCAAGGTGTCACCTTTGCGTGCCACAGCTGAGTCGCCCGTGCGCCGGATTTCTCCCGTCACACCGGTATGTCGCACCCCCACGCGTCCTGGAACCAACCCGCCGAGGCGCAAAGTGTCTCCGAAGTGTGTAGCTTCGCCGCGCGCCCTTTTACGGGGCCCTCCAGCGGTGAAGCTGCGCCGGCTGAGGAAGGCGGCGGCACGCTGGTGGGTCGGCTACTTGGCGTGGTGGAAGCATACGCGACGGATAAGGCAGAGCTGGAGGAGCTACGACGGTTGCTTGGCGGGGATACTGAGGCTCTCCTGATCGTGCAGATCTTTGTTTCAACACGATGCAGCGACCGGGACTCGCTTGAGAACGCGTTGTTTAAGCTGCTGCTGACCCTCAAGCCCAAGGTCGCCATTGAGCCGGTGATGTCGTGGTTGTCGCGTCGACTTGGCGACGAGTGAGTTGTGTACAACCCGGGCTTGCACACTATACTGTCTGGGCTGGCGGCTCTTTTTGTGGGTCGGGCGTGGAGCTCTTTTGTCAGCGCACGGTACGGTGGCTGAGAGCCACACTACCGCTACACGCGCAGTGCTTATTTTGTTTTGTTTTTTTCTTTCCCCAACGCGGAGTCCTCCACCCTCTTTGCACCGGGTTAGGGTTTGAGGATTTTCTCGCCTATGCATAGTGACTGCTGTCTTCCTTTTCCTTTCCTCATTGTTCGTGTTCTGTGAACGCCTCACTTATCCGACGCGGAGGGGTGTTGTGCCTGGGGCTAACACTCTTCTCCAGCGACGTTCGTGTGCACTCCTTTGAGCGCTCTTGAGACACTTAACTGCCTTCCTCCTGCTCTGATGATGATGAGGTGCGCCTCGCTTGGCTTCTATGTTTCCTTCTCACTCCTGTCCTTTTGCCTTGGACGCTTGAAGTTGTACCGCGTGCCCTGGATGTCGTTGCGTGAGGTTGTGAGCAAGCAGCTGCTCCGGCAAGCAGTGCTGCAGCCGCGGCTGAAGTTACCTGCCGGCAGAATCATCTCCGTCGAGGAGGGGTGGCGCCTCGCCCGTCTCGTGCATGAAGGGGAAGAGCGCACTGCTGCAGCAGCATCGGGCGCGGCGGCTGATGGAGTGGCAGCACCTTCCGCCGTGGTGCTAGAGGATGCTGTCGCAAAGCGTATCCTGTTGCTGCGGCAGAAGGGCAAGATGGAGAGGAATGTGAGGGCGACCGTTGGACATGCTCAGGACCGGAGGGCTCCGCCTGCAGCGAGGGACGCTGTTTTTGACGTGCACAACAACATTGCGCAGAAGCTCCTTCGGAAGGGCTCTGGCGGCTTTAGCGTGTCGGAGCGGCGTCACATGCGTAAGGGTTCTGGGAAGAAGCCAAAGAGGGCGTGAGGCAGGTGGTGCCCAGCCTGCTCTTCTCCACGGTATCACCCTCAATCGGTGGGAGTTGGTGCGTGCTCCATTGACGTTAAAACCCGTTTAACTGTACTCCTCTCTCGTAACTACCGTAGAGGCGCCACTTGTGTTCCTTAAATGTTTCCTCTTTCCTCATGCTTGTGCAGCGTTCTGTAGCCATCCATCCACCTCCCCTAGCGTCGCAGTAGACTTTTGTCTAGCGGATTCTAGTCTATCAACTTACGTACCGTCATACACCTCTGACGTCGCCCAGCTGGGTGGGGCGCATCAAGGAAGAGCAGGCACGCGCATAGGACCGGGGAACATGTCTCCGGTCTGCCCTCTTTTCGCCATTTGGTGGAGCTCGTTGCTGCTGACGGACCTGCGGTTTCCCGGGCTGTCTACCTCCTTTTTGATGGTTGATGTAAGCAATGTTACATGCTCCAGGGTTCACCTTGTTGAGGGGGGTGGCACGTTCAACTCCTCAAGATGGTCCGTAAGCATATGCCAACCCTCTAACATTGTTTGCTCTGCTGTCGTTACAATGGGAGCTGCTTCCACCACGATGACTGTGGACCTCTCCGTGCTCTCCAGTGAACTGTCTGTTGAGGGTGCACTTGATGACCAATGCATGAGTACCCAGTTTTCACTTGAGCGCTGCAATTTAAACGTCAAGGTCAACAAGATCGGCACCGCGCCGAGGGTAACGTTGTTTGAAGTGATGAAACCGGTCATTAAGAAATTTATAGAGGAGCAAGCTGAAAAGCTTCTTTGCTATGGGCAGCTTCCCACTCTCGGGGAGAAGTTTGTGAAGAGCACGGTAAGACCCGAGAAGCCTAGTCCTGCGAATGATGACTGTGCAATGGCACTGAATAGCAGCGCAGTGCTGCGTGGAGTGTCCAATGCGGTGAACAATATTCCCCTGGTGCGTGGAGCTAAGCTGACGGCCCAGATACCAACGAACACCACATTTCGTGTCAACGCTACTCTGGTTGATGGCATGGTGGTAAATGTGTATGACGATGGGGAGCTCTCTCCCGCTGTGAGGTCCCTCCTCACGATGATCAAGGATGCGCTGAAGGCCCTCTCGTATGATAGTTTCTTAGGGAATGTCACACAAATGCTTTCTGCTTTTAACATGACCACTGCGATGGCGAATGTGCCGGATGCCTTCAGCATTTATGTCGATATGTCTTTGAGGGGCCTCTGGTGCGATGAACCGCACGGCTTGCACTGCACCATACCATGTTCCGACGTTGTATCGCTGCAGAACCTGAGGACTGTTGGGCTTGGTGACTGGGATAAAGTCATCAACAACAATGCGGATGAGCTGGTTCTTCCGCGTGTGGTGGACTTCCTCAACTCGGCACTCGCGTCGAATTGCAGCAGTGCGGAGGACCGCCAGCCTCTTCCTTTACTCACCCCTGTGGAAACGCGTGATGTGCCTCCCATGGAGGCGTGGATCCCCGCCACGGTTCTGTCCATTATCATTTTCGTCTGCGGTATTACATGGAGTGTGCGCTGCCACCGGCGCAATCCCGCCCTGCTAACTGATGGTAGTCCGATGTCCCTCAGGCGCGCTCTGCTGGAAGATGGCGCACTGCTGACGGTGTCCCTGGTGGCTGCTGTGCTCCTTCTGTGGTCCAACACTACAACTGCAGCTACGCTTGTTTTAGGTGAAAGGGTGAATGTTGTGGAATTCACCCTTCTTTCGAGAACACGCACACTGTACATGCGGGATTGGGATTTTTCGCCGTTATCGTTTTCTTCTTTAGTGGTGTGTATCCATATATCAAGCTTTTCTGCATATTGCTGTGCACGCTGATTTTGCAGAAGCCGAGACATGTTGTGATGCAGATAGTGGACCATTCGAACAAGTTCTCGTTCATCGACACCTTTGCTATGGTTGCCATGGCTGGGGGTTTAGATATACAGGGCGTGGCAGATGTTCGTGTGCGCGTTGGCTTTTATTTGTTTCTCCTTGCAACGGTCCTCACGATTATTGCAGGAAACTATGCCATGTACGCGTGGCGGCACAACACGTCTGTTAGGAATGTGCAGTGTGATGGGAAGGTTGATAGGGTCGCTCCTGATACTGAGCCTTTAGGCGGTGGAGACGATGAGAAATCTGACGAAGCAGCGACACCGCGTAACGAGAAGGTGAACATTTTGCTCTTTGCTCTGCGTGGCGTTGGTGTCGTTTGTGCCACACTTTGTGTAGTTTTCATGTGGTTCATACCTTGTCTGCATTACACCGTTGGCGGCATTGCATCGATCATTCAACCAGAACCCCGTGACTTGACGATGTTTGACTTGACCTCCGCGACGCCTGTTGTGATGGCTGCCTGCCTACTGACCACCACGGTAGTGCCAATACTTTTTGCAGCAATGTACCCAAAATACACCATTACCGCCTCATGGTGCGCGGCGGATGCCCTCGCAGTGGCCTGCATCACGGGAGCTGTACAGCTTGCAACCTTCATCAGTCTAATTCTGGGTGAAGGTATGGAGGCCGTTTACACCGCCAATGCACAGCTACTGTGGCCCATGTGGCTGGTGATTACTTTCTCAATCTTTCAATGGATAGCAATTGTTGAATACCTTTTTTCTCCACTCAGGCGCTTGTGGCGGAGGTGTCGACAGAGAACATTATGATGTGTTATTGTTTCATTGTTGCTTTATGCGTTTTCATTTTGTAGGGCTGTAAGGAATATAATACGTCGCTTGTGAAACGTAGGAACAGTGACTCATTTTATATTGTTTCTTCCTTTCTCCTTTTTTTTCGTTTTAAACTTTATTATTTTCCAGTAGCATATCGTTTTCCCGTATTAATTATTATATTATATTTTTTCGATTTTTTATTTGATTTATAATTTATCTTTTTGGTGCGACGAAGGTTTTCCCGTAGAAGATGGCACTGCAGCCTTTTGCTGTTGCTCTCCATCCCTTTCCTTAGTGACACAACGTTTTGTTGTATTTTAAAATGCTTTCCATGCCCCGGGCCCTTGGATTTGACCCTTCCTTTCATATGCCTGGTGCAACCGCTCCCTCATCTCTTCCCTCCGCCTCTCATATACTCAAGGCGATGCGCAGTGGACGTATTGGCGCGGTGTCTCTTCCAGCGGGACGTGAGCGCTGTTTGGACACGGCGCTCATGAGCTGATGATTGGGCTTACGACGCGTAGGGTGCTTTCCTGCTGGCTTAGTCGGTGTGCGGTGTGTCTTTTTTGATTCCTAGTGAGGCGCCGGCTAGCATCGTGATTTGGTCGTGATTGTGCTCTGCGTGCTGCGGAGTGATGTTTTTTCTCATGTTTAATATAATATTTGACACTGCCTTTTAAAAGTTGCTCCACGTTCACTTCCCACGTGAGTCACGCCTTCTTTTGTTAATCTTTTTCCTTAGGCAAGAGTTTTTGGAATGAAGCAGTCTGCCCTCCTGTGGTTAAAAGAAAAGAAGAATCACGCAAATGGAATACCGGAGGACGATGAAGAACGCCTTTGGAGACTTAAAGAGCATCGTCGAGCTCTTAGTGTTTCCTGTGCGAAGCCATCAGCAGCAGTTGCTTCCCTCATTGCTCGCACTCTGCTCGAACAGAATGTGACTTTGCTGGACCAGGTGGACAGGCTGGGGAAGAGCGCCGCAGAGGAGGAAAGCCGTCAATTGAAGCAGCAGCAACTGCTGCAGAAACTATCAAATGAAGTACTCGAGCTCCGGGAACAGCTTGCTGTTTCTACGTGCGATAGCAGTCGCGTGGAGTTGCAGCGGCAAGAACAGCTGCAGCGGGACACTCTTTGCATTCATGAGAGCGATGCCCGCGTTGGGCTTCTTTGTTCTTTTGTGCATGTAGCACTTCGTTCAGCAAGATGGAACACGCGAATGATGCGACGAGGGGCATCGTAGAGGTCATCGGCGATTATCACACTACCCCTGTAAGCAACGCCATTTTGCTCATGGCATTACGGGGCGCATGATTGTGGGGGGGCTATGTGCGCTGTAGTCATTGGCATGAAAGTTTCACGATAACTGATTGTGACTTGTGTGGTTGCACTTTGCCCAAAGCACTCGGGCCTCGCAACATCCTAAACACAATGGCGCATCCAATTATAGGCACTGCTGCTTCCCTGGTGGCCGTGGGGAGATTGAAACAGAGGGGAAGCAAGGAAGATAGCGAAGTCGAAGAATAACTTCTCAGAAATCAAACTCCCCGACCCGCAGCGGGAAGGAGGGGCGGTCCATCATTAGCCCCGGGAGGCGGCTACGGTTGTGAGCGTGCGTGCTCTCTTCTTGCCTCCGGCCCTATGTGCGGCGGTACCCCGGAGGAGATGGAGGAACCCAACCGCCTCCGTTGGCCGAGGTGTGCTTTTCTACGACTGTGTGTGGTGCCGTGACCATGCAGTGGAAGCGGCCCAGCGCGCCTCGCATGCGTGTTTCGTTGTGTCGCTGGTTTTCCGATGCTGCTTTGCCCCTCCCATATTAGACGGCGGTCTGTTGTGCGTGCTTATTTGTCTCTTTCCCGGTGTTCCCCTTCTTGGTTTTGCGCGAGGCTGACGTTATAGGCGGAACATCTCGCTTAGCCTTCCGGATAACAAGTGATGGCCGCTTTGCACGAACTCCACATACTTGGGCGTGAAGTTGTGCTCTCAGAGTTGCTTGGATCTGGTGCAAACGGAAGCGTCTTTCTCGCGACACCCATATGCGCGTCGGGTGCGGCTGGTGAGTTTCCATATCCACCGCGGTTTGTTGTGAAGGTGATGCGTCGCGACGTGCTTCCGGCTAGCAGCGTGAAGATGGTCCTGAAGGAAATCAATGCGATCCGATCGCTGGAACACCCTTTCATTGTGCGCTACGTGGGTGCGTGGGTGGAGGCCGGCGGTGGAGAGCATGGTGGGAGCGTGTGCCTGGCGATGACGTACTGCGATGGCGGTGACCTGCACGGCCTGATTCGTGAGTACTCCCTGCGGGGCGAGTACATTCCAAACGAGCTCGCGATGGTGATCATTCTGCAGGTTCTCTCGGCACTAAGTCACAGTCACGCCCAGCACATTATTCATCGTGACATCAAACCTGCGAATCTTCTCCTTGTCCGTGGTGGCAGTGGAGCCTCTGTGGAGAAGACCCTTGTCGGTGACTACGGTCTCGCCCGGCCACTTCAGCAGACAACAGAGCTTGCACGAACGCGTGTTGGGACTCCCTGCTACTGCTCGCCGGAGATCGTCTCTGGTGAGCCATACAGCAGCAAGACGGACATATTCTCCGCTGGCGCAACCTTCTTTGAGCTTCTGACACGCGAGCGCGCCTTCTGGAGGAAGCACTATACGGAGCAGCAGTCGTTCTACGCCATCCTGCACGTTGATCCCACGCCGCGGCTAAGACAGATGACGAGGGGGCGCTACGAGACGTGCCTCGTGCGTGCTGTGGAGGCATGTCTCTGCAAGCACGAGAAGGACCGGCCTGTGGCAGCCGACCTCCTCACCACTTTCGCGTCACGGCTAACAACGTACGTGCGTGAGAAGGGCATACCCGTATCTCGAGAGGAGGCAAAGGTGTCACCTTTGCGTGCCACAGCTGAGTCGCCCGTGCGCCGGATTTCTCCCGTCGCACCGGTATGTCGCACCCCCACGCGTCCTGGAACCAACCCGCCGAGGCGCAAAGTGTCTCCGAAGTGTGTAGCTTCGCCGCGCGCCCTTTTACGGGGCCCTCCAGCGGTGAAGGCTGCGCCGGCTGAGGAAGGCGGCGGCACGCTGGTGGGTCGGCTACTTGGCGTGGTGGAAGCATACGCGACGGATAAGGCAGAGCTGGAGGAGCTACGACGGTTGCTTGGCGGGGATACTGAGGCTCTCCTGATCGTGCAGATCTTTGTTTCAACACGATGCAGCGACCGGGACTCGCTTGAGAACGCGTTGTTTAAGCTGCTGCTGACCCTCAAGCCCAAGGTCGCCATTGAGCCGGTGATGTCGTGGTTGTCGCGTCGACTTGGCGACGAGTGAGTTGTCTACAACCCGGGCTTGCACACTATACTGTCTGGGCTGGCGGCTCTTTTTGTGGGTCGGGCGTGGAGCTCTTTTGTCAGCGCACGGTACGGTGGCTGAGAGCCACACTACCGCTACACGCGCAGTGCTTATTTTGTTTTGTTTTTTTCTTTCCCCAACGCGGAGTCCTCCACCCTCTTTGCACCGGGTTAGGGTTTGAGGATGTTCTCGCCTATGCATAGTGACTGCTGTCTTCCTTTTCCTTTCCTCATCGTTCGTGTTCTGTGAACGCCTCACTTATCCGACGCGGAGGGGTGTTGTGCCTGGGGCTAACACTCTTCTCCAGCGACGTTCGTGTGCACTCCTTTGAGCGCTCTTGAGACACTTAACTGCCTTCCTCCTGCTCTGATGATGATGAGGTGCGCCTCGCTCGGCTTCTATGTTTCCTTCTCACTCCTGTCCTTTTGCCTTGGACGCGTGAAGTTGTACCGCGTGCCCTGGATGTCGTTGCGTGAGGTTGTGAGCAAGCAGCTGCTCCGGCAAGCAGTGCTGCAGCCGCGGCTGAAGTTACCTGCCGGCAGAATCATCTCCGTCGAGGAGGGGTGGCGCCTCGCCCGTCTCGTGCATGAAGGGGAAGAGCGCACTGCTGCAGCAGCATCGGGCGCGGCGGCCGATGGAGTGGCAGCACCTTCCGCCGTGGTGCTAGAGGATGCTGTCGCAAAGCGTATCCTGTTGCTGCGGCAGAAGGGCAAGACGGAGCGGAATGTGAGGGCGACCGTTGGACATGCTCAGGACCGGAGGGCTCCGCCTGCAGCGAGGGACGCTGTTTTTGACGTGCACAACAACATTGCGCAGAAGCTCCTTCGGAAGGGCTCTGGCGGCTTTAGCGTGTCGGAGCGGCGTCACATGCGTAAGGGTTCTGGGAAGAAGCCAAAGAGGGCGTGAGGCAGGTGGTGCCCAGCCTGCTCTTCTCCACGGTATCTCCCTCAATCGGTGGGAGTTGGTGCGTGCTCCATTGACGTTAAAACCCGTTTAACTGTACTCCTCTCTCGTAACTACCGTAGAGGCGCCACTTGTGTTCCTTAAATGTTTCCTCTTTCCTCATGCTTGTGCAGCGTTCTGTAGCCATCCATCCACCTCCCCTAGCGTCGCAGTAGACTTTTGTCTAGCGGATTCTAGTCTATCAACTTACGTACCGTCATACACCTCTGACGTCGCCCAGCTGGGTGAGGACGCGTCAAGGAAGAGCAGGCACGCGCATAGGACCGGGGAACATGTCTCCGGTCTGCCCTCTTTTCGCCATTTGGTGGAGCTCGTTGCTGCTGACGGACCTGCGGTTTCCCGGGCTGTCTACCTCCTTTTTGATGGTTGATGTAAGCAATGTTACATGCTCCAGGGTTCACCTTGTTGAGGGGGGTGGCACGTTCAACTCCTCAAGATGGTCCGTAAGCATATGCCAACCCTCTAACATTGTTTGTTCTGCTGTCGTTACAATGGGAGCTGCTACCACCACGATGACTGTGGACCTCTCCGTGCTCTCCAGTGAACTGTCTGTTGAGGGTGCACTTGATGACCAATGCATGAGTACCCAGTTTTCACTTGAGCGCTGCAATTTAAACGTCAAGGTCAACAAGATCGGCACCGCGCCGAGGGTAACGTTGTTTGAAGTGATGAAACCGGTCATTAAGAAATTTATAGAGGAGCAAGCTGAAAAGCTTCTTTGCTATGGGCAGCTTCCCACTCTCGGGGAGAAGTTTGTGAAGAGCACGGTAAGACCCGAGAAGCCTAGTCCTGCGAATGATGACTGTGCGATGGCACTGAATAGCAGCGCAGTGCTGCGTGGAGTGTCCAATGCGGTGAACAATATTCCCCTGGTGCGTGGAGCTAAGCTGACGGCCCAGATACCAACGAACACCACATTTCGTGTCAACGCTACTCTGGTTGATGGCATGGTGGTAAATGTGTATGACGATGGGGAGCTCTCTCCCGCTGTGAGGTCCCTCCTCACGATGATCAAGGATGCGCTGAAGGCCCTCTCGTATGATAGTTTCTTAGGGAATGTCACACAAATGCTTTCTGCTTTTAACATGACCACTGCGATGGCGAATGTGCCGGATGCCTTCAGCATTTATGTCGATATGTCTTTGAGGGGCCTCTGGTGCGATGAACCGCACGGCTTGCACTGCACCATACCATGTTCCGACGTTGTATCGCTGCAGAACCTGAGGACTGTTGGGCTTGGTGACTGGGATAAAGTCATCAACAACAATGCGGATGAGCTGGTTCTTCCGCGTGTGGTGGACTTCCTCAACTCGGCACTCGCGTCGAATTGCAGCAGTGCGGAGGACCGCCAGCCTCTTCCTTTACTCACCCCTGTGGAAACGCGTGATGTGCCTCCCATGGAGGCGTGGATCCCCGCCACGGTTCTGTCCATTATCATTTTCGTCTGCGGTATTACATGGAGTGTGCGCTGCCACCGGCGCAATCCCGCCCTGCTAACTGATGGTAGTCCGATATCCCTCAGGCGCGCTCTGCTGGAAGATGGCGCACTGCTGACGGTGTCCCTGGTGGCTGCTGTGCTCCTTCTGTGGTCCAACACTACAACTGCAGCTGCGCTTGTTTTTGGAGGAGAGGTTGACTTGCTGTCATTCTGTTTAAAAGAGACAACTTCTACGTTAAGTCATGCGGGACTGGGATTTTTCGCCGTTATCGTTTTCTTCTTTAGTGGTGTGTATCCATATATCAAGCTTTTCTGCATATTGCTGTGCACGCTGATTTTGCAAAACCGAGACATGTTGTGATGGAGATAATGGAATACTCAGGGAAGTTCTCGTTCATCGACACCTTTGCTATGGTTGTCATGGCTGGGGGTTTAGATATACATGGCGTGGCAGATGTTCGTGTGCACGTTGGCTTTTATTTGTTTCTCCTTGCAACGGTCCTCACGATTATTGCAGGAAACTATGCCATGTACGCGTGGCGGCACAACACGTCTGTTAGGAATGTGCAGTGTGATGGGAAGGTTGATAGGGTCGCTCCTGATACTGAGCCTTTAGGCGGTGGAGACGATGAGAAATCTGACGAAGCAGCGACACCGCGTAACGAGAAGGTGAACATTTTGCTCTTTGCTCTGCGTGGCGTTGGTGTCGTTTGTGCCACACTTTGTGTAGTTTTCATGTGGTTCATACCTTGTCTGCATTACACCGTTGGCGGCATTGCATCGATCATTCAACCAGAACCCCGTGACTTGACGATGTTTGACTTGACCTCCGCGACGCCTGTTGTGATGGCTGCCTGCCTACTGACCACCACGGTAGTGCCAATACTTTTTGCAGCAATGTACCCAAAATACACCATTACCGCCTCATGGTGCGCGGCGGATGCCCTCGCAGTGGCCTGCCTTGCTGGTTTATTACAGTTAGGAAATTTTGTTGACTTTATTCTGGGTGGAGGTATGGAGGCCGTTTACACCGCCAATGCACAGCTACTGTGGCCCATGTGGCTGGTGATTACTTTCTCAATTTTTCAATGGATAGCAATTGTTGAATACCTTTTTTCTCCGCTCAGGCGCTTGTGGCGAAGATGTAAATTATTACGTGCTCCTGTGCAGTAGGATAATGTTAAGGAGCGTAGTGTTAGACTTTAAAATAAAATGGAGAAAGTGTACAAAAGCAATAAATATATATTTTTATATAGTTGAACGATATTAGCGCTATTTTTTTTTAATTCAAACCTTATTTAACCTTATGTTACCTATCCCTTTTTTGCAGGCCAGTGGAAAATTAAGACATAACCTTGGTTTGTTCTGACTGCTACGAAGGTTTTCCCGTAGAAGATGGCACTGCAGCCTTTTGCTGTTGCTCTCCATCCCTTTCCTTAGTGACACAACGTTTTTGTTGTATTTTAAAATGCTTTCCATGCCCCGGGCCCTTGGATTTGACGCTTCCTTTCATATGCCTGGTGCAACCGCTCCCTCATCTCTTCCCTCCGCCCTCTCATATACTCAAGGCGATGCGCAGTGGACGTATTGGCGCGGTGTCTCTTCCAGCGGGACGTGAGCGCTGTTTGGACACGGCGCTCATGAGCTGATGATTGGGCTTACGACGCGTAGGGTGCTTTCCTGCTGGCTTAGTCGGTGTGCGGTGTGTCTTTTTTGATTCCTAGTGAGGCGCCGGCTAGCATCGTGATTTGGTCGTGATTGTGCTCTGCGTGCTGCGGAGTGATGTTTTTTCTCATGTTTAATATAATATTTGACACTGCCTTTTAAAAGTTGCTCCACGTTCACTTCCCACGTGAGTCACGCCTTCTTTTGTTGATCTTTTTCCTCAAGCAAGAGTGTTTGGAATGAAGCAGTCTGCTCTCCTGTGGTTAAAAGAAAAGAAGAATCACGCAAATGGAATACCGGAGGACGATGAAGAACGCCTTTGGAGACTTAAAGAGCATCGTCGAGCTCTTAGTGTTTCCTGTGCGAAGCCATCAGCAGCAGTTGCTTCCCTCATTGCTCGCACTCTGCTCGAACAGAATGTGACTTTGTTGGACCAGGTGGACAGGCTGGGGAAGAGCGCCGCAGAGGAGGAAAGCCGTCAATTGAAGCAGCAGCAACTGCTGCAGAAACTATCAAATGAAGTACTCGAGCTCCGGGAACAGCTTGCTGTTTCTACGTGCGATAGCAGTCGCGTGGAGTTGCAGCGGCAAGAACAGCTGCAGCGGGACACTCTTTGCATTCATGAGAGCGATGCCCGCGTTGGGCTTCTTTGTTCTTTTGTGCATGTAGCACTTCGTTCAGCAAGATGGAACACGCGAATGATGCGACGAGGGGCATCGTAGAGGTCATCGGCGATTATCACACTACCCCTGTAAGCAACGCCATTTTGCTCATGGCATTACGGGGCGCATGATTGTGGGGGGCTATGTGCGCTGTAGTCATTGGCATGAAAGTTTCACGATAGCTGATTGTGACTTGTGTGGTTGCACTTTGCCCAAAGCACTCGGGCCTCGCAACATCCTAAACACAATGGCGCATCCAATTATAGGCACTGCTGCTTCCCTGGTGGCCGTGGGGAGATTGAAACAGAGGGGAAGCAAGGAAGATAGCGAAGTCGAAGAATAACTTCTCAGAAATCAAACTCCCCGACCCGCAGCGGGAAGGAGGGGCGGTCCATCATTAGCCCCGGGAGGCGGCTACGGTTGCGAGCGTGCGTGCTCTCTTCTTGCCTCCGGCCCTATGCGCGGCGGTACCCCGGAGGAGATGGAGGAACCCAACCGCCTCCGTTGGCCGAGGTGTGCTTTTCTACGACTGTATGTGGTGCCGTGACCATGCAGTGGAAGCGGCCCAGCGCGCCTCGCATGCGTGTTTCGTTGTGTCGCTGGTTTTCCGATGCTGCTTTGCCCCTCCCATATTAGACGGCGGTCTGTTGTGCGTGCTTATTTGTCTCTTTCCCGGTGTTCCCCTTCTTGGTTTTGCGCGAGGCTGACGTTATAGGCGGAACATCTCGCTTAGCCTTCCGGATAACAAGTGATGGCCGCTTTGCACGAACTCCACATACTTGGGCGTGAAGTTGTGCTCTCAGAGTTGCTTGGATCTGGTGCAAACGGAAGCGTCTTTCTCGCGACACCCATATGCGCGTCGGGTGCGGCTGGTGAGTTTCCATATCCACCGCGGTTTGTTGTGAAGGTGATGCGTCGCGACGTGCTTCCGGCTAGCAGCGCGAAGATGGTCCTGAAGGAAATCAATGCGATCCGATCGCTGGAACACCCTTTCATTGTGCGCTACGTGGGTGCGTGGGTGGAGGCCGGCGGTGGAGAGCATGGTGGGAGCGTGTGCCTGGCGATGACGTACTGCGATGGCGGTGACCTGCACGGCCTGATTCGTGAGTACTCCCTGCGGGGCGAGTACATTCCAAACGAGCTCGCGATGGTGATCATTCTGCAGGTTCTCTCGGCACTAAGTCACAGTCATGCCCAGCACATTATTCATCGTGACATCAAACCTGCGAATCTTCTCCTTGTTCGTGATGGCAGTGGAACCTCTGTGGAGAAGACCCTTGTCGGTGACTACGGTCTCGCCCGGCCACTTCAGCAGACGACAGAGCTTGCACGAACACGTGTTGGGACTCCCTGCTACTGCTCGCCGGAGATCGTCTCTGGTGAGCCATACAGCAGCAAGACGGACATATTCTCCGCTGGCGCAACCTTCTTTGAGCTTCTGACACGCGAGCGCGCCTTCTGGAGGAAGCACTATACGGAGCAGCAGTCGTTCTACGCCATCCTGCACGTTGATCCCACGCCGCGGCTAAGACAGATGACGAGGGGGCGCTACGAGACGTGCCTCGTGCGTGCTGTGGAGGCATGTCTCTGCAAGCACGAGAAGGACCGGCCTGTGGCAGCCGACCTCCTCACCACTTTCGCGTCACGGCTAACAACGTACGTGCGTGAGAAGGGCATACCCGTATCTCGAGAGGAGGCAAAGGTGTCACCTTTGCGTGCCACAGCTGAGTCGCCCGTGCGCCGGATTTCTCCCGTCGCACCGGTATGTCGCACCCCCACGCGTCCTGGAACCAACCCGCCGAGGCGCAAAGTGTCTCCGAAGTGTGTAGCTTCGCCGCGCGCCCTTTTACGGGGCCCTCCAGCGGTGAAGGCTGCGCCGGCTGAGGAAGGCGGCGGCACGCTGGTGGGTCGGCTACTTGGCGTGGTGGAAGCATACGCGACGGACAAGGCAGAGCTGGAGGAGCTACGACGGTTGCTTGGCGGGGATACTGAGGCTCTCCTGATCGTGCAGATCTTTGTTTCAACACGATGCAGCGACCGGGACTCGCTTGAGAACGCGTTGTTTAAGCTGCTGCTGACCCTCAAGCCCAAGGTCGCCATTGAGCCGGTGATGTCGTGGTTGTCGCGTCGACTTGGCGACGAGTGAGTTGTCTACAACCCGGGCTTGCACACTATACTGTCTGGGCTGGCGGCTCTTTTTGTGGGTCAGGCGTGGAGCTCTTTTGCCAGCGCACGGTACGGTGGCTGAGAGCCACACTACCGCTACACGCGCAGTGCTTATTTTGTTTTGTTTTTTTCTTTCCCCAACGCGGAGTCCTCCACCCTCTTTGCACCGGGTTAGGGTTTGAGGATTTTCTCGCCTATGCATAGTGACTGCTGTCTTCCTTTTCCTTTCCTCATTGTTCGTGTTCTGTGAACGCCTCACTTATCCGACGCGGAGGGGTGTTGTGCCTGGGGCTAACACTCTTCTCCAGCGACGTTCGTGTGCACTCCTTTGAGCGCTCTTGAGACACTTAACTGCCTTCCTCCTGCTCTGATGATGATGAGGTGCGCCTCGCTCGGCTTCTATGTTTCCTTCTCACTCCTGTCCTTTTGCCTTGGACGCTTGAAGTTGTACCGCGTGCCCTGGATGTCGTTGCGTGAGGTTGTGAGCAAGCAGCTGCTCCGGCAAGCAGTGCTGCAGCCGCGGCTGAAGTTACCTGCCGGCAGAATCATCTCCGTCGAGGAGGGGTGGCGCCTCGCCCGTCTCGTGCATGAAGGGGAAGAGCGCACTGCTGCAGCAGCATCGGGCGCGGCGGCTGATGGAGTGGCAGCACCTTCCGCCGTGGTGCTAGAGGATGCTGTCGCAAAACGTATCCTGTTGCTGCGGCAGAAGGGCAAGACGGAGCGGAATGTGAGGGCGACCGTTGGACATGCGCAGGACCGGAGGGCTCCGCCTGCAGCGAGGGACGCTGTTTTTGACGTGCACAACAACATTGCGCAGAAGCTCCTTCGGAAGGGCTCTGGCGGCTTTAGTGTGTCGGAGCGGCGTCACATGCGTAAGGGTTCTGGGAAGAAGCCAAAGAGGGCGTGAGGCAGGAGGTGCCCAGCCTGCTCTTCTCCACGGTATCTCCCTCAATCGGTGGGAGTTGGTGCGTGCTCCATTGACGTTAAAACCCGTTTAACTGTACTCCTCTCTCGTAACTACCGTAGAGGCGCCACTTGTGTTCCTTAAATGTTTCCTCTTTCCTCATGCTTGTGCAGCGTTCTGTAGCCATCCATCCACCTCCCCTAGCGTCGCAGTAGACTTTTGTCTAGCGGATTCTAGTCTATCAACTTACGTACCGTCATACACCTCTGACGTCGCCCAGCTGGGTGAGGGCGCATCAAGGAAGAGCAGGCACGCGCATAGGACCGGGGAACATGTCTCCGGTCTGCCCTCTTTTCGCCATTTGGTGGAGCTCGTTGCTGCTGACGGACCTGCGGTTTCCCGGGCTGTCTACCTCCTTTTTGATGGTTGATGTAAGCAATGTTACATGCTCCAGGGTTCACCTTGTTGAGGGGGGTGGCACGTTCAACTCCTCAAGATGGTCCGTAAGCATATGCCAACCCTCTAACATTGTTTGTTCTGCTGTCGTTACAATGGGAGCTGCTTCCACCACGATGACTGTGGACCTCTCCGTGCTCTCCAGTGAGTTGTCTGTTGAGGGTGCACTTGATGACCGATGCATGAGTACCCAGTTTTCACTTGAGCGCTGCAATTTAAACGTCAAGGTCAACAAAATCGGCACTGCGCCGAGGGTAACGTTGTTTGAAGTGATGAAACCGGTCATTAGAACATGGATAGAGGAAAGAGCTGAAAAGCTTCTTTGCTATGGGCAGCTTCCCACTCTCGGGGAGAAGTTTGTGAAGAGCACGGTAAGACCCGAGAAGCCTAGTCCTGCGAATGATGACTGTGCAATGGCACTGAATAGCAGCGCAGTGCTGCGTGGAGTGTCCAATGCGGTGAACAATATTCCCCTGGTGCGTGGAGCTAAGCTGACGGCCCAGATACCAACGAACACCACATTTCGTGTCAACGCTACTCTGGTTGATGGCATGGTGGTAAATGTGTATGACGATGGGGAGCTCTCTCCCGCTGTGAGGTCCCTCCTCACGATGATCAAGGATGCGCTGAAGGCCCTCTCGTATGATAGTTTCTTAGGGAATGTCACACAAATGCTTTCTGCTTTTAACATGACCACTGCGATGGCGAATGTGCCGGATGCCTTCAGCATTTATGTCGATATGTCTTTGAGGGGCCTCTGGTGCGATGAACCGCACGGCTTGCACTGCACCATACCATGTTCCGACGTTGTATCGCTGCAGAACCTGAGGACTGTTGGGCTTGGTGACTGGGATAAAGTCATCAACAACAATGCGGATGAGCTGGTTCTTCCGCGTGTGGTGGACTTCCTCAACTCGGCACTCGCGTCGAATTGCAGCAGTGCGGAGGACCGCCAGCCTCTTCCTTTACTCACCCCTGTGGAAACGCGTGATGTGCCTCCCATGGAGGCGTGGATCCCCGCCACGGTTCTGTCCATTATCATTTTCGTCTGCGGTATTACATGGAGTGTGCGCTGCCACCGGCGCAATCCCGCCCTGCTAACTGATGGTAGTCCGATGTCCCTCAGGCGCGCTCTGCTGGAAGATGGCGCACTGCTGACGGTGTCCCTGGTGGCTGCTGTGCTCCTTCTGTGGTCCAACACTACAACTGCAGCTACGCTTGTTTTAGGTGAAAGGGTGAATGTTGTGGAATTCACCCTTCTTTCGAGAACACGCACACTGTACAATGCGGGATTGGGATTTTTCGCCGTTATCGTTTTCTTCTTTAGTGGTGTGTATCCATATATCAAGCTTTTCTGCATATTGCTGTGCACGCTGATTTTGCAGAAGCCGAGACATGTTGTGATGCAGATAGTGGACCATTCGAACAAGTTCTCGTTCATCGACACCTTTGCTATGGTTGCCATGGCTGGGGGTTTAGATATACAGGGCGTGGCAGATGTTCGTGTGCGCGTTGGCTTTTATTTGTTTCTCCTTGCAACGGTCCTCACGATTATTGCAGGAAACTATGCCATGTACGCGTGGCGGCACAACACGTCTGTTAGGAATGTTTATATTTGTCGTGTTTCCTCGGATCGTAATGCGCCTACGATTGATTTTGTAGAAATGAATGATAATGAGCATTTGAATCGTGAAGGCAAAGGTGCTATATATAATAAGATGAACATTTTGCTCTTTGCTCTGCGTGGCGTTGGTGTCGTTTGTGCCACACTTTGTGTAGTTTTCATGTGGTTCATACCGTGTCTGCATTACACCGTTGGCGGCATTGCATCGATCATTCAACCGGAACCCCGTGACTTGACGATGTTTGACTTGACCTCCGCGACGCCTGTTGTGATGGCTGCCTGCCTACTGACCACCACGGTAGTGCCAATACTTTTTGCAGCAATGTACCCAAAATACACCATTACCGCCTCATGGTGCGCGGCGGATGCCCTCGCAGTGGCCTGCATCACGGGAGCTGTCCAGCTTGCAACCTTCATTAGTCTAATTCTGGGTGAAGGTATGGAGGCCGTTTACACCGCCAATGCACAGCTACTGTGGCCCATGTGGCTGGTGATTACTTTCTCCATTTTTCAATGGATAGCAATTGTTGAATACCTTTTTTCTCCGCTCAGGCGCTTGTGGCGAAGATGTAAAGTGTTTGACAAATTTTCCGTGAGAAGCGCTGAAACCGATTCTATTGAAATGTTATCGACACTAGGAGGTAGCAATGTAGCGATGCAGGGAAGGGTTTGTTTGTTTCCATTCTACATGGCGTGTTAATTATATCCACGCTGCTCGTTTTTTTCCTTTCACTTCTTGCGTTCCATAGCTACTATCCTTTTTCATATTATTATGGTCTTGTATATATATTCTTTTACGTTGAAGTGCGTACTTTAAAGGTTTCCAGTGATATGTTTTCCCTAATAATTTATCTTTTTGGTGCGACGAAGGTTTTCCCGTAGAAGATGGCACTGCAGTCTTTTGCTGTTGCTCTCCATCCCTTTCCTTAGTGACACAACGTTTTGTTGTATTTTAAAATGCTTTCCATGCCCCGGGCCCTTGGATTTGACGCTTCCTTTCATATGCCTGGTGCAACCGCTCCCTCATCTCTTCCCTCCGCCCTCTCATATACTCAAGGCGATGCGCAGTGGACGTATTGGCGCGGTGTCTCTTCCAGCGGGACGTGAGCGCTGTTTGGACACGGCGCTCATGAGCTGATGATTGGGCTTACGACGCGTAGGGTGCTTTCCTGCTGGCTTAGTCGGTGTGCGGTGTGTCTTTTTTGATTCCTAGTGAGGCACCGGCTAGCATCGTCAGTTTGTTTTGTTCCGTTGTTCTGTACGGTTCTCATACGTTCCTTTTAATTTGTTGTGGTTTATTGCGTGTGATGTGTAATCATTTTCCTTCTTGGTGGTGCCTATAAGGTGCTTGTACTTTACGTGCTGTTAGGAGATATTTCTCCTTCTATTGTTTACTATAGCAGGTGTCTCTACTTTTTTTTTTAGGTTATGGGAAGTTGTTGTTCGCCTGGTGAGAGGTGCCTGTTAGAAAGCAAATGTCCCCCTTTTCATGTGTCCCTTAAAAAGGTGCCTTCAGTGCTCCTTTTTCTAAATGGAACTGTTAGCGAGTTAGGGGTGGAGGATTACAAATTTTTAGTGCGGGTTATGGAACAGTGCCCCCTCCGTTGCTTTGATGTACATTTCGCTGATACACCGGAGGAACTTTTGCTGTCGTTGGGAAGCGATACCCCTGTGACTCTCTCCTTGAAAGAGTCTGTAGCGGATTGCGGTGGAGTTTTCTCTTCGTATTTTGGCAGTGTTGTCTCACATTTGGAAAGCCGTTGTGATGAGTGCTCGTGGTGGCCTACTGATACCCGGTGATTCAGGTAACTGTTCCAGCGGATTCCTCCGATTTTACACAAAATGGTGTACCGAGCGCTGCCCTTTTGTTATCTGCTATTCCGTGTAGTGTAATTCTTTGTTGCATTTCCCCTTCCTATTTTTCGGTGTTACTCTTCTTGGTGCGTCAACGTGACCCCTGTTGGGCCGTTATGACGTAATAATGATTTTCCTTTTTCTTTCCATTAAGTCACTTGTTTATTTACGTAGTTGGTGCCAAAAGGCTACGAATGCGTAGTCGCCGGATTAAAAGAGGATGTACAATCATGAGGGAGTACTGCCATCGTTCAGCCCGATCGAAAAATACACCCGAGTTCCGTGCGATTGGACTGGTGCATAAGATTTTCGCTCAGCGCGGCTACGGCTTTGCTTTAATGATTCCGCCACCGTTTTCATTGTTGCAATCCTGGAACAGATGTGACACAAATAAGGAAAGTGATTCTACGGAAGGACTAGGCGATAAAAAACACCCGGTTTCTTTGAGCGAGGAGTGTGTGAGCGTATGGTTTCCCTTCTCGCCGTGTGAAGCCAAACATGAAGGAGTTGGCGATGATAGGGCAATGCCATTGGGTGGCTGCCGTGTATCACCGGGTAACTATGTTAAATTCACTGCCGTGGGTTACTACAATCAGGATACCGCAGACTACATCTGGAGGGCCCGCGAAGTAGCACCTTGTGACCCGCGTGAGGAGCTGCGCGTCGCCTTGGAGCGTGTGCGCAATAGTCGCTGGGATGAGATAACGTTGGAAGATGTGCAAAAGGCGAAGTGTCGTGCGGTAGGTCAGTGTTCCGCACCTCCCGGGAACCTGCTTGGTAGAATCGAACACGGGACAATGCGGGAGGCGCCTGATAGCTCTTCGCCCAACGGCGGTGACACATTTGGTCAATATATTGTGCGAGAATCCGATTTGCGGCGTCCACTGAGCTGGATGCGCGACGAGATGAAAAAGCATTAGCGACTGTGGCTTAAAGCGTGCGAGGCACTTCACATGTTTTTGTGAAGTAATCTTCACAATCCCCCCTTCACAGCACGATGGTGATTTGTTGAAAGAGCTTTCCTTGCCCCTTTTGACACTTTGTGTGTGTTGTGTCGGGATGTGGGACCCCGTTGTATGCGGGCACCATTCCCCGGAGCTACACGTATTTTACCCGTTGCTTCTAATAACCACGACAGAGCGGTTCATTGCATTACTTCAAATGATTTTGCGTGCTGAAGGATGTGCTAATCAATATGCGTATGTATATATATTTATATCGTGTTCGACCGCTGCAGTGTCTTTCACGGACTTACATTTCTCCCAACATGTCAGAGTTCTACAACTTATACGGCGTGAAGATAAGCCGAGACAACATGCAATTCACTTTGTTGGAGAGTCTTCATTGGGCGGAGCTTAGTGCCAGTGCGTATGTGATGTCCCACTCAGTGAAGGCGAAGTTGTGGTAAAATAATACTCTTTCGTTGCGGTACCCATTTCGTATTGTCGTGACACAATGGACCCTGGTTCATGGATAAGACAGTGGGACCAAAAATGATCATTTCGTGCAGCTAAGTGTATCAATAACTGTGAAACACAATCTCCTCATTCATATTTTTTTCTTGCAATTCTGGCGTTGTGCCATAAACCCGTCCTTAACAATGGCAAACAGACATGATGTCATTGTTTGTTGTTTTTGCCCTGGGAGATGCCCTTTTGTGAAAGGGCAAAGTGAAGTGAAAGGAGGTCACATAGAAAGATGAAGTGAATCACTTTGGCGTCGTGCAGCTGGATGCGTGAATAGAAATTGACGCCCCTACGTGCACTTTCTGTCTCACTGCACCCACTTTGCTTGATGGAGCAACCGTGTCTTGCACATGTTTAGTAACATTAAGGAGAAATATTTAGTGGCCTTTGCCAAGCGAACTCAATGTTTTCGGGCTAAGTACCTCCAAACTCAAAAGAAAGAAAGAAAGAAACAATACCTGTTGGATAACTTCCCTTATGTATGATTTTTCCAAACCTATGTTTTCCACAATTCTCAGTTCTAGCATTGGTAGCCACAATAACACGAGGAAGTGTTTATTTGCCATGTCTAGCCATAGCACAGATGTCTATGTCATTGACGATTCTACGGCGTCGGAATATTCCTCCGCAGTGCAGCAGATTTCGCCTCACGATGGCGGTGGTGAAGACGTGGATTCGTCGCAAAGGATATCAACTGAATCGTGCGGTTCAGAGGAAAGTGACGAAGAGGTGGCTGCTCGGATTTATGTTGATGTCGGAACAAACACCGAGGGCTTGTCGGAGCTAAGCGCAAAGGAGAAAGTGCATGCGGCTGTTAGTGAGCTTATTGACACTATTGGTCAAGATGCGATTCGCAATGACATTAGCAAGAGGGATTGTAATGGTGCCGGTAAAGAGTCGAGGAATATTATCATCGAAACACAAAGATACGTGTCCATGCAGATGGGTGTGTTGGCTAAGCGACCGTTGCCACCGGTGGAAGAGGAAAAAAAGCTTCGACAAACGCATGAGTGCACACAAGGAAACGAACCTGAGTGGCTCTGCGACATTCAGGCGGCCATGGAACGGGTTCATGACACCTTACTTGAGTTTGGTCAACGGGAGGTGGATATTCCCATGCACAATAGTTCTCCCACTGTGGCACAACTTTCCCCTGCAGTCGAAACTTCACGCACCTTTTTGCCATGTGATAATGTAGTAGTAGCAACACATCGCGTAGACGACAATGAAAGTATACAACAACTCAGATCGGAGATACAAACATTACAGGAGGGCATGGCAGAAGTTCGCATGATAATGTGCAAGGAGGGTGTGAGTAGCATTCTTCCACTATACAACGAGCTGTTATCTCTGCGAGAGATGGCAAGGAAGGAAATTGTGAAAGATGCGGTAGCCGTCCGCAGTTTACTTATGATGCAAGAAGATCATTTTAGACAACAGTTAGGTGCAGCACAAAAAGGTATGGCATACATTTCCCGTGAGCTGAACCGTAAATGTTGTGGTAGCACTGAGTCGCTTGTAGGCACTCTGGTCAAAGATGTGGAGAAGTTGCAGGAATTGGGTTGTCAACTCAAAAGGCTCCGCGAGGAACACCGAGGCATCCCCAGCGGCACAGATCAGGTGCAACACGCGGCCTCTGCCATGGGTCCACCCAACAAGAAAAGGAGAACATCAGACGAGGGCTTCAAACCGTTTTTGACGCGTCTTTCACAGCTGGAGGCGCAAGTGACAACCCTACAGCAGGAGGTAGAGACACGCAAAGGGAATGTGCCAAGTGGAGGGAGCGGTACGAATTTGCCATCCGCTCGGCGGATGTACCGCAAAACAACGACGTATTTAATTCTCTTTTAGACGAGGTGAAACGATCTCTTTTGGAGGAGGCTAAGCGTAAAAATGCCTCCTTATGTCGGCTTTTTGGATGGAGCCTTCTCAAACTCGAGGGTAATACCGTGACAATCACACTGTTAGGAAGCTCGAACACACAACTCTCGTTACCACTTCCAGAGTACGGATGTGAAGAGCGGTCTTCCCTTGCCACTGGCATTGTGCTCGCAAGAAAAGTCATCGAAGGGCGTGGTACGGTGTGTGACGCGCAACCAGAAGTATGTGCAACACCAACAAACGGCACTGAGACAGCAACTGCAGTAGAAGCTCAGCGAGAAACCGGTGTCGTAGAACACTGTAGAAACGACCAATCGTATCCCATGCCTCATGGTGAGCGAGGGGTTGAAAAAGCTGTTGAGGCTGCGGACGCGGGTGACGGTCCGAGTAGAGGGGCCACATACGCAGTGCCAGAGGATGATAATCAGCTGGAGGCGTCGCCTGGTGAGGTGGTCACGTCCCAGGATGAAGGTGGTTTCTACGAAGGCAAATTATGGGAAGATTGAAGAGTTTTTCCTTTGATTACCTTACAGAAGAACCTCTTTCTCCCCTCCCCACTCCTGTGGATCCTGTGCACCAGATGCGGTAGATTTCTATAGCACGTCTCCCATGTACCAGCTCCGCAGGAAAAAAGAAAGTCGAAAATAACAACGGCAAGTGTGTTAGCACTGCTGTGCTGGTACGGATTGGGGTTGGGTCCGCTTACCTGCCCCCATCGGCCTCAGCTGATTATTGTCTTTTGGATGGAGACACCATAACGGAGGGACAAATGTACAAGTTTTTAATAATAGCAACAATAAAACATCCTCGAAGCCGTTGGATAATCTCCAAAGCGAAAATAGACACTTAAAATGTATGCACACATTACTATCTCACCTTGCTGGTCCTTTCCCTTTGCACGGCTTAGCTAAACATAGTCTTTATGCGCGTTGTGATAGTCGGGGCGGGACTATCAGGCCTGTCACTCGCGGCGTTTCTTAGGCGTTTGAACGTTGAATGTGTTGTCCTTGAGCAATCACCACTTCTTCAGGCGTTGTACCAGTCTCCTTACACGTTGTACGCGAATGCGCTTAGCTGCTATAAGGCCTTTGAAATGGAACATTTACTTAACAGTAGCGATAGTTTCTCAGAACAGTACTTCGGCATACGAGATGATCAGCTGCGCTGGTTACTAAAGATAAAAAACAGAACTGTAAGGCTGAGGGCGCTAGGACAAGAGGATCGAGTACCAATGAGCACAGCCCCACCGGCTAACAGTGAGTCCATAGTTTCAAGGCGACTCGCGGAGAAAATGAAAAAGGAGCTTGGGTCAGTACCACTTCGCACATCGTTCAGCGCAGAGGGTCTTCGTAGTAATCTGCGGAGGCACGTGCAGCAGATACGTTTTGGCGCTCGTGTTGTGGACCTCTGCCCGCACTATGGCATTAAGGGTGGAGTGCACGCTGTTCTGGAAGATGGTAGCACCGAGTGGGGTGATGTTGTTGTTGGAGCTGATGGTGAACATAGCACCATTCGCAAACTGTTGTATCCAAGCGAGTACATTGGCACTAGCTGTCGAACGCTGGGAATGACACAAGTAGAAGGCTACGTAGAGCTCGGGAAGGGCCAGTGGCCAACAGGTGAGTACCCCGCTGAGATATGGGGCGTGCGGCGTGTCCTATCGTGCGTTCCTCTCCAGCAACGGGATAAAAGACGACTGGCCTTCTCAGCAACACTTTATGACCCGCCCAAGGAGGTGGTGGACTTATCGGTGGAAATGGACCCCCTTCGTGTGAGGGAGGTGTATCGCTCTTTGCTGCGTAGGGAGTTTGCCTCTTTTGGCGAAAATATATCCAACAAACTTGGATCTGCAGATTTAGCAATTCCGACAGAAATGGTGGAGGTTCCTATTATGCCGTGCTGGTACAACAAGCGTGCTGTTCTCATAGGTGAGGCTGCACACGGTGCACTTCCATCCTTTTTGGCGCAGGACGCTTCTCTCTGCGTTGAAGACGCTGCTCTGTTGGCTACTTCGCTCCTTGACGTTCCTCTTTGTAATGATGCAGGATTCGAATACGCCTTTAGACAGTTTGAGACTGTTCGTCGGGATCGTGTTGAGCGGTATATTCGTCAGTCGCGCAGAGCTCGCCGGTTTACGTCACTTTCGTCCACATTCTTGCGGAACGGTGTACTGCGCATGACACCCTCGACTGGTGTGATGTGGTTTCAGCGCTGGTTGGCCAACTGGTCGTACAGCTCGCAGCAACTTGAAGTTGACCCCAAAATTAAGATGGAAACTGCGTACCGAAGCTGACGTTGCGATGCACATCAGCGAGCACTGTTGCTACCATCGGTTGGATGAAATGCACGGTCAATTCCAGCCACCACAGTTTCGGAAGCAGGGGCAAGTGGCAAAACGAATGCTGGTAGTAGTACTAACAGCACCAATCACAAATGCTGTGGGATGCATGTTTAATACTTTCAACTAATACATTACCTGCGGTGGCTGGTAATAGATCTGTTTCTTACGGGCGCTCTTGTACCCGTTTGATATCCTCACGTGGTAGTAGATTCCTCTATGCTTTACACATTTATAGCGGTTTTTTCTTCTTCTTCTTTTATTGTTCCTGCCCACATTCACACACCTGTTAACAATTTTCTGTAATGCACGAACATTATCTGCGTCATTTGACCTAGGTGTGTCCCTACTTAAACACGGTGCTCCTCGACAGGGAAAAGGACGAACACAGTTACGTTAACATTTCGCAAGACCTAGTAAGTGTTTGTGCAGATGCACGCCGCGCCTTATGAAGAAGTCGCTCTCTCTGACATGTTCCTGGAAGACGGTAAGTTGCGCTATCCGTGTCCATGCGGAGACCTTTTCGAGCTCTCATTGGAAGAGTTTGAAGCGGGTGCATTAATCGCCGAGTGTCCAACGTGCTCTCTCACCGTACGTATAATTTGCAGTGAAGCGGATCGTAGCGCTTTCTTAACACGACACAAAGCATTGAACAAGACGTGCAGTGTAGCGGCGGCGTAAGCTTTGTGGCGTTATGAATCCTTTCACGATGGAGAGTAACTTCTTCCCCTCGCCTTTTGCATAGGAATTCACATGCAAACAGGTGCATTTTAAACATTGTCCATGACGTCCAGTTAATCGTTTTCCAAGTGTCGGTTCTGATAATCTCGAAGAGACCCGTAACTGTTTTTCCACTTTCCAGGGAGCACAACACCTATATTTCGCCCATTGCTTAGTTTCCAGCGAAAGAATAACGCTACTTGTGGTATACTGCACGTTTCCATGTGTTCCTTTTATCCCGCTGTTTTCTTTTCCATGCTAACTTTTTTTTTGCCAAACGTGAACAGCTGGTGCATCGGTCACATTCACCTCACGAGCACTTACGCGCGCAAAGAACAATAGGCTGCGCGCACCTCAGAAGGCAACTCTTCAACAGTTAGATCAATAACGTCGTAGAACCAAGCAATGCTACTTCGGCGATTAGGGCGTTGCAAGCTGTTTTACACTGGCCTGCGCTCAATATCTCTTGCAAGCGAGGCGCGCGACAACCTCACGAAGCAGCTTGGCGCACTGAAGGAGGAATGCAAGGGTCAGGGTCTTGATTTGGCAGATATGGGTGAGGCCTCGCGTACAGCAATGCGCTCTCTTCAAGAGAGCGTGAAGCGCGCTGGTGTGGATGATGAATCGTTTAATGGAAAGTACGGTACCCTCTCCGCCTCTCTCAAGGCATATACGTCCCGTTTGGCCAACCTTCAGAATGAGGCACGCTCCATACAATCGGAAGTCGATGCGCTTCTTCGCCTCATTTGGGGAACCGAAGAAGCCGCGCGTCCCGCCTCTTTCTCGTCGCCGCCACGGCACAGCGAGGTACCGAGGCCTGTTGGCGAGCCCTCCTCAAAATGTGCTCATGACAGCTTCGACGTGGAGCCTCCCCCGGTGGTTGAGGCGTTGGGCGGCGGTAATCCCAAAGTGGAGAAGGTGGAGGCAGAGCGCGTAACTGAGGCACGGCGCGCGAGTGAGGCACAGGAGGCCAAATTAGAAGAGATTGAGGTGGAGACGATTGAGGTCGAGGTGGAGCCGGCAGAAAGTGTGGCGGACACAATGAAAATAACGGATATTACGAGGGAGCTATACGAAAAGGGTGTTAACTTCTCCGACTGCCTTGACGCTCAGTCCCTGAGGCAGCGTTACAAGGATGTTTTGACCGGAAAAATAACACCAGGAATTCAAGCAGGATCCACATCTAATAAGACGAACAATGTCGAAATGAACAGAAATCAACCAACGATGCCACGGAGCAATCCTTACAATTCCGGGCAGCAGCATTCTAACACCACTGAGTCCGGCCTCGCGCACGACCCTTACCCCAATGCGTACAGAAAAATGGTGGACCCGATGAAGCATGTATGGGAGTTGAAGAAGGAACTTGCCGCAGAGAAGGGCATTGACGCTAACAGTGTGGACCTTTGGAGCGGTAAGACAAAGTTAGAGGACCATAAGTTGTTGTATGACTACCCATCCGTGCAGAGCTACCCCATTGAGGTCCGCCAAAAGGGAGACATTCCACGGTGATGGTCGCGCCGTAATGTTGTGCTTAATGGTAACAAATAAACAAATAACCTACACAGTGTTATGCGTCGCGTCCACGGATCAAAATGGATCAAGTTTGAATTTTAATTTTGCAAGGGAAGCAGGACGTATGCATCTAAGAATCAAACAAAGCACAATGGTACAACAAATGTTGTGCATGACCTGTTAACCTTGTCTCAGACAAGTAAAAAAATAACCAAAAATACCTGATCTGTGATTTTCTTTACCCCGGTGTTCTCAAATTTACAGCTTTCTTCCTTAGTGCCATTTAGTTCTCTCCCGCTGTTCCCCTTCTTTTTTTTTTCTCACAGTCCCACTCCAAAAGAAAACACAACAAGTTCTGCGTAATAATGCAACGGGCGTCGCTTATGAGCAGTGCCGCGCATTGAGGCATCAGACACCACCCTTTTCAAATCCCGCCGTGAAGAGGACTGTCATGGAAATTCATCGTCGTGAATTAACCTCTTCGCGTCCTGACTAATTCATAGCTTATTCAAAAGCACTGGAGGATTTGTCTTTTTCTTGAAAAAAAAGAGAAACAAATCTCTGCACCAACACCTGAAAGATGTGTCTTCAAAGAAGCAGAGCCCCATTGGCTGTATGAATATCTCTTCCGTGTGGTTTATTTGCTATCGAGGTTCTACAGGCGTCTCGCTTTTTTTCCTTTTTCTTTTGCATCCGCTGTAACATAACTCACGGACTCGTCATTTCTTTTATTTCTTTTGAAAAGAAAGATCAATTCCAGGGTAATTAGTGTTTCTCTGTTGACTGCTGTGGTAAATGCACCGCAAGACCTCAACGTTCCAAGTACGATAAGAAGAAAACACGACTTGTTAGCTTTGAAATGACTTTTTGCGCGTATCAGCGGACTGGAGGTATTTTCCGCCAGTGAGAACTCCTTTACTTCACACAGTCGGCGAGTACTGATTTTTTGTTGGTGTTGTTGTTGGAAAAGGAAGTGCGGTCTGTGTTGCTGCATGCTGCATCTTCGCTTCCTGTAAAGTACTCATCAATTAGATGAAATATATTTTTAAATCGTCTTTAGTTGTGAGTCCACCGGTGTTCTTCGGTGCTGCGTTGTGCTCGCATTCTACAGACTTTCTTTTACAAATACACCGCATAAAGAAGATCTCTCCCACTGTTACGTTCATTTACCCCGGGGCGCGCCTACTTTGAAACGTTAATTTGTTGACGCTATTTCTGCTGGCCTCCTCTGTTGTGTCTTTGCAAGGTTAGAGGACATTTGGTGTGCAAAGTGTGTTGCGCTGAGAGCGTTTAGGTTCTGTGCATGGACGAACATGTAAACACGTTCAACCCGCGGTCCCTACAAAGCGCGGTGAAAGGCTTGAAAGCGCCACTGGAGTTTACCAGCACGAAGGGAAAACACGTCGTAGGCAATTTCCATGGCGTCGGTTTCAATCCAACAAACACCGGTATTGGCAATGGAGTCACAGCTATGGTGGGCGTAAACCGTTCTAAAGCGTCTGCTAGTCGTCGGCGCACTGGCATCTGACAGGTACGTGGCTTGTACTTGCGTGAGGCAATTCCGGGAAGTGCATGTGCGAAAAAAGTATATATGAGTGAGTGATGGCCATATTTTCCTTCTTCTTTTCCCGCAAATGGTGTGGAACCACGGTTATCTGCCTAGAGCCTTATTGTAATGTTTCTTTATTCCTTTTTATTTTATTTTTTTTGCGGTTGTGGTGTGTTATCGCAGCTGCACTTGCTTGTGAGACCCAAGAACTTCCAACGCTAATTCCTTTCTTCATCTTTTTCTTATGCTCTTTTCATCATTCTACTGCTAATTTTTCGTTTTGGCGTGCAATGCAGTGTTCGGCCCTCGTTCGAGGGTCTTGGCGCTCGGTGTGTTGCTTCTGCTACGTTTCAGCAATTGCCACCGACATCTCCTGCCGTCACCACCACTAACGTAGGCGATTCTGCCTTCCGGCATGACAGCAGCAGGATCCGTAACGGAACCAGCGCACCTCGACGACACGGTGCACGCGACGGCTGATGACGCAGGATCTGATGGCATTGCAGAAGTTGAAGCCGTCTGGAGTGAGGGCACGGCTCTCTGCATTGCCCACTTACGTAAGCGGCAGCAACTAATAGAGAGGCTTATCAACGAGGACACACCACGGTGGTTTGAAGTGAGCATAATACTTAGGAATATACGCGATGTTCTTCGACTGATCATGGAAGGTAAATGTGAGGAGGCTCAGGCGACACTGAACACAACGGCTTCCTTTTCAGAGTTTCTTTTTGTTTATAGGCACATTTCCTCTTACCCGAATCTCAAGCTACTACCGACTTCAACTGCCCTACAACAGTCCGTACACGAATGGGTGGAAAGCTACGGTGGGGTGCGCGTTGTGGTATGGCAGCTGAGCTTAGTGAAAGATTTCTGTCAACTTATTGAGGTCATCGTAAGTGAGTGCGGTGATGCCGTGGCCTCATCGGCAGGCAATGAGTCAGAGGCTTTTTTGTTAAATTCCCTGACAGATGTGTGTCGGTATTGCATTCAGGCAGCGTCTACCAGTATTCCAGACACAAATGCCTTTTTTGATAGAAATTCCATGCGATCCATCATGGATCACAATAAATCCATTATAATGCGGAGTGAAGAGGAGATGGAAAACTACAAAAAGATCATCAAATTGATGTTTGCTGCACGATCCACACTTTATTGTAAATGTTCCGATGATTTAAGGGTGAGTGTGTCTCCACTGGTAGTGGAATTACTTTCGTTTTTTGACAATTTTGTCGCTGGTTGTGAGTCATCACATGACAAGCAGGATGATGTAATGGCGCGGTGTCACCTGACCGGATTGCGGCTGCATAGTGGCGCCGATGTAGAGTGCGCGGTGGACGCGTTTGTGCGGCGCTACTGGGACTCAGCGACTGGAAGATCTTCCATCAACCCTTAAGATGATGTGAGGATGGGTCTCGTGCATCGGTGCTGCTGTATCCTGTCCTGTCATTAAATGGCGGTACCAATTGTGTTTGTCTGGAAATACAAGCATTATTGACCCGTCACCTACTCTTCTTTGAGGGGTGGGAATCTGAGGCGTTGATTTGGTTAGGTGCTTTTTTAAATATATTGCTCCTTTGCTTTCTCTATGCGTTCTTGTGTGATCTTTTCACTCAACTGACCACAGTGCTTCCGCACAGTGGACTGGCGTAACACCTGCAAAGGTATTTCTTACTCTTTTCTTTTTTCCTGTTTTTGCTGTTGTTACTGGCCATGGATCACATCACAACACACGACCGGGTAAGTGCGCCTTACCTGCTCTCGTGACAATAACCCGCTGATACACCCGTTGAGCATCTTCCCACTCCTCAATCCACTGCAGTATGAAGGTTAAAAGGAACTAGTCCCTTTTTTCTAACAACCCCTTAGCTCTTTGAAATGACGTTCAAAAACACTGAAACCAAGTGCACATTAACGTTTGAAGATATCATTTTGGAGAATCGGAAGCGAATGAAGCTCATGGGCATTACGGCAAGTAATGGTTCCATGTGTCGTTTGCTAATGCAAATGGTCTCCAGCGTAGGTGAACTCTCTAATCTTGCAGAACAGTCCGACGGTGCTGTTTCTCTTTCTCAGTTTGAGTACCAGGAGATGCAGACGCTTATTGGGCGCATATCTGTTTGCCTTTTTTCCATCGCTGATGTTTGCGATATAAATATCGGAAAAACTGTGATGGACGTTATCGATGACCAAATTAAGAGGACGAACGCGTCAACTTCGTGCATTAGAGGTGCGGCAAAGCGGTCGGCGCCTCTGCCTATGGCTGTGAACAACGCTGAAACGGGTACCATGAGCAAAGGAGGAATAGAGAAGTTTTTTCTTTCGCCAAGTTCAAACAGAGGTTTTTTTCTTCAACTTGATACGCTTGTAACGCAAAGCAGGGAAGATTTTGAGAAAGCTGATTTGAGGTGGGTAGCGCCACTACCTAACGGTACTATTGACGAGCTAATTGACAACGGATCTGAGATTCGCGTGAGGTACGAGGATATTCCGAAATACATGGAAATGGTTCAACGCTACCGTAGTGCACGCACTGATGAAGTCACACCGTTTAAGTACCCTTCCAAACAAATGAGCGACAGACCCGATAAACGTTGCAAAACTGCACCATTAGCGATTGATCCTTCCAGCTCAAAGTGTGATGATCATGAGAGTTTCTTCTCACCCCCAACGGCTGATTATGTGCCTCTAAAGACCAACGCCACAGATGACACGAATCCCGACCACTTCTCCGACACCACGACGCAACACCGCATCTCTGCCAACCAAGCTACTGATGTTGCCGTAGTGTCAGAAAATGAATTCCACGCTAAGGTGGATGCAGTCAGGAATGGAGTGATAGCTGGACCCCTCATAGCGCAACAGAACCTCACCTTTAGTGTGCCGCGTGATGGTAAACTTATGGAGCTAATTCCTAATGGTATTTATGTTAAAGTGACGGAATCGAACGTTAGCGAGTTCCTTCGACTTCTGGCAGACAAATCTGCTGCACTTAGCGGGCGGGTTCGCAGGCTAGAAAGCATCAGGAGATTAGAGGTAGCTGGAGTTAGTTTGCAGGATCTCTCTCGGGACAAAGATAAATTTTCTCCCACACACTTTTCAAAAGATATATTTGCCCCATATGACGCGCGTACTTGTTTTTTAGTTGATGCGGATGCTAGCGAGGAAATATTGCCCCTTTACCTACGGGAGCAGGAGGAGCTACAGCGAAAGGCAGACACGTATTACCTCCGCGTGATACGACAGGGCGACATCAAGACGTGGAGGACTATTTTCGATCATGTGCAATCCGATCCGTCGGCATTGAAAAGGTACGGTGTTACGTTCTGCGTCCCAAGTGCACTCTCATCGCGCGACGGTGAGGGGGATCGGGAGCTGAATGTACATGAGTTGATAACAAGAGGCTCTAACACACCGGTGGAGGAGTCTCAGTTGTGGCTATTTACTAAGATGGTGAGGCAGCTCTTGCAACCAACAGTTTAACGCAGAACATCACCATCCTCTATGTTTACCTTACTTCTTTCTCTGTCTTCTTCGTTACCATGTCTTCCTATTTACCACTAACTGCGTGCATGTAAGTTGAACGATGCAGTGGTAGGTGCGTACGATCCAGAGGGTGGTGATATTCTTTTCATTTTCTTTTTTTTTCTTTTATCATTAATATTTTTATTTTTAGCATCTGTGGTTCAGTTACAGATGTTGTAAAGCTTGTCCCGCGGCGTTTTTCTTTCCTTTTTTCCCCTTTCACTTTTTTTCTTTATTTCTTTGTAGGAGGGGTGCCTAGCTACTGCGCTGTAACTGACGCACCCCAGGGCATTGCAGGACTACATGTGACGCGAACCTCCCATGCATGTCTGTATCGGAAGCACAGCACGTTGCTGTCTCAACAAGAAAAAAAGTAACAATAACAAATGCATTTGCTTACAAATTCTCTATCTAATTTCAAAACTGTGTTTTTTTTTAAAAAAAAGAAAATAAGGAAACCTACTTTTCCACTGCAATACTACACGGAATAGCACACACACACACACACGCGGAAAGAAAAATGAGCATTAATGAGTCCGATAGCCTTTGGCTACAGAAAAGTATTCATCTCAACGATCCCATTCCTGACGCTGCTGACACATTAGAGGTGGGCGCTGAAAACAAGCCCAAGGATATCGTACTTGCAGGGGAAGACAATATGCGCGGATTTTCACAGACACCATCTTGTGCTGGAATGGTGAAAAGCCAATCTCAGCGGGCGCCAAGCAGGCACTCCTTGTGTGACGCAGGCTTTGCGTCACTTCAAGAAATTGACGACCTACGTGCACGCGTTTCCCAACTCACCCGGGAGCAACTAAAGTGGTCAAGTAACCAAAGGGAGCTGGAGGTGTCACGGTTCGAGCTCGCACAAGCACAACAGGAGTTGCAAACAATGCGAGAGTATTTAAAGGCTGTGAAAGGTGAGTTGGAGCAGGCCACATGCAGAGCGGAACGGGAGACAAAAAAGCGACTGGAAGCGGAAAGCCGGTGGAGTGGCATGGTTTCCCAAGGCAATACGGAGAAGGAGTTCCTCAAGCAACAACTAGACGCCACAAAAGAAGAACAAAACCGGAAAATCATCGAAATCGAAGAACGAACTCAGGCTGACAGCTATGCCCGCATAGAGCTCTTGCGAGGACAAATTGAAAACCTCACCGAGCAATTGGAAGCAAATAACGAACAGCGATTGAAGGATAGGCAGGAGGTTTGCCGCCTCAAGGCAGAAAATGAAGGCCTCCACTCCGGTTTGAGGATTCTTCAGGAGAAGTGCGAAGAAACGCAGCGTTCCCTCGAGAGCTACGTGGCGCGCTGTGCTGAGTTGGAAGCGATACACACGGAGTTTGTTGAGAAGGTGGAGCGATCTCAGGCGGAAGCTTTCAGCACGCAGATGGCCCTCAATGATGAACATATAAAGGAAATCATTGCCTCCAAGGATGAAAAATTGGCAGCCTTCCAGGAAGAGGTGAAGGAATTGAAGGAAAAGAATCGTCGTCTTACAGCAGATGCAGGAGCCTTCCAGCACCGTATTCAAACATTAGAGGAGGAGGCAAAGCAAGTCGCGAGAGAACGCGAAAAAGAGGTTACCGACCTCCAAAACAACCATCGTCTCTTACTGTGTCAACAGAAGATGCAAACAGACGTACTCATTCGCGAAGCAAGAGGCTGTTCCCTGCAGAGGGAAGAAGAAATTTCCTCTTTAAAGCGCCAAAAAGAGAAGATTTTAGAGGAACTACAGGCAGTAACAGCGGTTCTTGCGCAACGTGAGAAACAGATCAGTGGAATTGGGGACGAACTCCTTGAGGCCAAAGAAAAGGCTCTACAGTCGGAGCAAAAAATTGCTTCTGCCAATGAGGAAGCTGAGGTACTCCGCGATCAATTGCAAAAGGTTGAGCAGCGAGTCCAACATCTTCATGAGCAGCAAGACACCTTGCAGGAAAGCTATTCAAAGGACATGTTAGAGATGAAAAATAGACTAAGTTCGACCCAAGAAGAGCTTGTTCGTGTGAAGAAAGAACTCTCCACAGCTCTGCAAGATAAAATGAAATGCGAAACAGAGAGCATCACAACCGTTACGGAGCTTCGCGCTAAATTGGAGGAAGCTGTAACAGACAAGGAGCTACTACACCAACGCACACAGGAAGCAAAAAAAATGGAGACTTTTCTGGAGCAATACAGGGAAAAGTATCTTGTAATGTGCAAGCGCGCTGAAAACCTCGCCATTGACCTTACCGCCACCACTAACAGATGCTCACTACTAGAAAGGAGGCTTGATGAGGAGTTCCGACGCTCTGTAAGGAATGCCTCCCACTCACCTTCTTTTTCTTACAGAGGCACGCCCGGTGTGCGCCTTCGGAGCGTGTCGTCCACAAATGTGCTAAGTACAGTCACAGCTAAACGGCAAAAACGGGACCGCTCCCCAGATACCCGATTTTTTGCCATCACAGGCTTTGATAACACGGACATTCTGAGCAAAATAGGTGGGCTGCCTCACAGCGTCCCCGTCACTTGTGCCCCCAACCTACCACTTGCCCCCAACGTTACGCACTTAATTACTAATGGGCAGCTGACGGTCAAGCTGCTAACGGCGTTGGTGCGCGGGTGTTGGGTGCTTCCCGTAGCTTATGTGCACGACTCCTTGGCTAAAGGGAAGTGGCTGGATGAGGCCTCGTACGGCTTCCGCCACGAAACTTCTCCACTCTTCAACAAACGTATCGGTTTCAGTCCAAAGTTTCTCACCTCTAAACACCACAGTACTGCAAACACCATTATTTTAGAGGGTGGCGGCATCATTGAAACCAATCTAGACGCTGCTGACATTGTTCTCTGCAGTCACAGCGAATGTGACACATTGGGGAATGTGCGACTAATGACGTGGGATAAACTATTAGATTTAGTCTATCCACAAAAAGTGAGTATTTCACAGTAGTGCACTACATTCACCAATTTTCATCTTCACTACCACTACCACTACTATTACCATTATTATTATTATATCTACTTTACGCAACTTAGTTATTTTGCGTTACACTTTCGCTTTTACATTACTGTAACTGCTTTTATTATTTTAATGCACATTCCTTTTTCAGGCTCAGAGGGCGATGAGTGAAATTGCAGAGATCTCTCGGCTTATCTTCCCCTACCGTCGAAACGTTTTCTTCATTATTATAGAAATGTCCTTATTTTCTGCAAAACTGCCCGCGTGTGAAATATTAAAAGGAAGGTTTCTGACTTCCCATGCTGTCTGCGCACGCACATCCATTAGACTTAGACTGCCGCAGGGGCACGCCGTACATTATGGTGTTTATCCACTGTGGTTTGCAATGGTTGCATCAACAAGGGACAACATCATTCGCTATGCTTCAACACCCTCTTCAACTACCGCACTGCTGGTCGGGGTGGCTCAACATGTGATCCCAGAGCGTGTAATATATTAGCCTCTTTTTCTTTTTTCCCTTTAACAATTTCTGTTGTAAGCTAGTTGACCAAAAGAATGGACATTTAATTATCATCTTACGGCGTACGACGCCACACCAGCGGTTAACATTGCTGCCTAGGCTATCAGCGTTGTTTCGCGCATGCAATTTTAGGGAAACTGTCGTAGCGCCGAATGCTGCATGACTCTACATATGCTCCCGGAGCAGTACGCTGTGCATTGTAATGTTGATAGGTTTTCTGAATAAGAGCAATTTCCACCACAAACACAAATAAGGACAAACATGCATATACCTCGAAGGAGCACGCAGTTGTAGATTAGGAGCGACCGCAAAGCAGTGGTAAGGAAATTGCACCAAGGCGTGACTTACATGATTCTTCTTCAGTATGCGTTTTTACCCCGTGTTTGTGTGTTTATCTCTCAGGCGTGAAGGGGCACATAAAATCGCACCAATCCCTTTTTTGGCATACGTAGATTGCCAGCATAATTTATATTTCTGAATACGAGTACCTGCGACATGAACGGTTTCAAACTTGTTATCTCATGACACATGTTCCTTACTCCCTTACGGCTATCTGCAAAAGGTCTAGATTTTAAGGAAGCCCACCCAACCCAGCTCTCTCCACTCCGCGCGGGAGCCGGGACACAGGCGCTCTCAGCTCTTCCGTTTTGCAAGTATATTTGAGAAAGTTATTGATCATGGAACCAAATTGGTGTCACACGAATTCGTAGTAACACGACCGTGTTTCTTCAACATAAAAAGCTATTTTGATGCATTGTCTTATGCGTGGCAAGGGAAGATAAAATCTAAGTTGTTTCTTTTGTTTAAGGTAACCATCCAGCAAATGTCAGGAAACGGAAACAATATCAGAAATTGAGGGAGAAATGGTCTCCTCTCTATAAAGTGCTTCAAGGGTGCTTCTTTAACGTAAATTACTTTTCCTCCTTTAAATTATCTTAATATTGGAAAATGGTTTTCCAATAATTAGGCAAATTTAACGGTGTAATAAGGGGGTCTCCGCGTCGTCTAGATGTAAAGTAACCCCCTCACACCCCATGGGAGTGTAAGTTCATTGGTTAGGACACAACTCACATAGTCATCCCAAATGTTTTGCAGAGGAATTTTTTCACA
This sequence comes from Trypanosoma congolense, assembly GCA_002287245.1. Classification (NCBI taxonomy): domain Eukaryota; phylum Euglenozoa; class Kinetoplastea; order Trypanosomatida; family Trypanosomatidae; genus Trypanosoma; species Trypanosoma congolense. The sequence goes on along the minus strand of NHOR01000004.1, from coordinate 6,182 downwards.
TACAAGTTTCCAGGAGCTCCATGGTTGTATGCTGTCGGACAATCATATAGGATATGCGTGTTACAACGATTTATGTTCTCTCAGTAATTGTTTTATATCACCCGGCTTTCGTTGTATGTACTTTAAAAATAAAAATATCAGCTGCACAGTTATCCTTGAACTGGTTTGGTTAGCCTTTTCTCCCCTCTGCTTCCTAGCGGAGAAGCGTGAAAGTTCGGGAAAGGGGAGGGGAGATGGTATGCGGCAGAATATGTAGGTTGGTGATGTTGTTGTTAATGGTTGGTATTAGTTTTGTGAAAGGAGAAGGGAAACACTACAATAATATGGAGCATGACTTACTTTGCAACGTGTTGAAGGCTGCAGTGGGATTGTGGCAGAAACGCAAAAACAGAAATGATCCTCTAGGAAGAGCTTTAGCACAAACCATTTTTGGTGTAAGTGGCGCGGTCGACAATCCAATTAATTTAAATTTTCCCAGCGTGTACAATAACCACAGTTTCCGCCTCGACTTGTGCGGGGGTTGTGATGACCAAAGCGATCTCTATCCTGGAAAATCAATTTCTCACGATCTTCTCTGCCTCTGTACGGTGGGAGGAGGCGGAGCGCCATTCAATCTTGGCGGTGAAACATTGTGCGGAAAAACACCAGAGGATTTGGGATGTGAGAGATGCAGCAAGGCCTCCGGCCCTGGTAGTGGTGAAACCGTCGGATGGGAAGCCGATGAAAAAGGAAAAGGTCAGCTGGAGAGGACGTGGAGCACAATCGTCACACCCTGTTTGAAAGGGGAAGACGGAGTGGACTTGAGAGCGGCCTTAGAAAAATTTACGCGGCGTCTGAATGGAAGACAACAATTAGGGGGACCTGGAAACAACTGTGGTGGATCCACCACCGCGGACCTTTGTGTCAGATACGCCCATTGCGGGGGCGAGAAAGAATACCCGACGTGGTGGAAGGAGTTAGAAAAGGCGTTTGAGGCGGAAGCGGCGGCAGCAGCATCGTTGAAACGTTCCGCGTCGGGGTCACCAGTCGGTCGAAAAGGTATTGGGACAAGCGCGGCCTCCGCAGGGCGACCCGATACAGGTAAAGCTCACGATGGGGAAGGAATTGATGAGGGCTCAACCATGAATAAAAATCCAAATAATGACCCCCAGTCTCCAATTGCCAGTGAATCATCAAAACATTCCCATCAAGCTTCCAACGGAGATGGTGGTAACTTCGGATTCTTCCGCCTCCTTGGTACCTTCAAACTAAGCCAGCTAAACTGGTTCCTCTTTTCTGGATTATTGTAACTAAAAACAAATCACTTCAAATATTCCCAGACCCACACAAAACCCGTTCAGCAAACAAATGACATTATATGCCGATGTGGCCTATTCCGGGTGTCTTTCTTCCCTTTCGCAATGGTTGGTTGGTGTCAGAGCCGCCCTGGGCTTAGCTGTTGTGAATTCACGTAGTTCATACATCATTATTAAAAGGAACGGGATGGTTGTCTCTATGTTTTTACCATACTACTGATCATCACGCTGAAGTGATAGTGATAATAGAGAAACACGCACATACACAATCATTTTCGGCATGGTCTTGTCTTTATGCTCTGCAAAGTTTTTCCCTTTCTTCTGCTCCTTTCATTTTCTTTTTTTCAACGGCTGCGCTACGAACGATTTTGGACTCATTATCTCATGACACATGTTCCTGATTCCCTTATAGCTATCGGCAAAACGTGTAGGTTTTAGAAAGACTGCCGAACACAACCCTCTCCGCCTCGCGCGGGAGGCGGTTTGAAGACACTTTAGGCTTTTCCGATTCGTAAGTAAATTTTGAGAAACTTATTGACCATGGAACCGTATTGGTATAACATCTATTCGGAGTAACATGACCGTGTTTCTTTAGCATAACCAGTTGTTTTCTTTTGTACTGCCTTATCCGTTGGGAAGGAAGATAAGGCCTGATCTCTCCCACATCAAAACTTGCCGTATTAGAAATGTTCCTGAAATTATTACTTTTCCCGCAAAAAAAGGACATCCGAGCATATTTTCATATTCTCAACGCTTCGGCGGCTTACTTTCAGGTCCTTCGGGCAGTGGGTGTCCTGTGGCTCCGATTGCCGTCTCTTTTCGGTTGATCGCCAATCTGGAAGCCGAACAGTAAGCTTCAGTTGTGAGGGCTGATGTTTGACGAGGGCCGCCATCACAAAAGGTAACGGTGCTCGAGCGTGTGAAGTATTCATTGGGCTTGCTGGCGATTGCATGGCCGGTGTATTTTATTTGTTAAACGTTTTTGGCTTTGTCTTGAGGGCCGCTAGTGTGAAAGTGGATCGAATCAAAGGAGTGCACCTACGCACATTTTGAGAAATTCCTCGCAACTATCGTCCTTGGGAAAATTATGTCATTACCACCGTATTTAATTAGTTTGGTTAAATATGAAAAAAGTAATTGTTCCTTTCTTATTTTACTAGCAACCATTTGCCCTTTTATTTGCGACACCAACTGGTATTCCCTTTAGCGAAGCACAGTGCATAAACAGTCGAAGGTGTAGGGGACCAGCAATTTACTGATTCTTTTATATTTTATGGCGGATATTGCGGGATATTTAATTTGATATACGGGATTGATATTTTAAGGGGAAAATGAGACAACAACAAGGGCTTTCCAACTGCCCATTCCTTTTGTGGGGCTAATATTATTATCTCGGGCAAAATGCTGCTAGATCCAACATTTGCTTTACCTATTTGCGTATCAGCTGTGAGCCTCTGGGTGCATGTGCGTGCTGAGAATTTCAATCGCCGCGAGTACCGGGCCATGTGCAGGATCTACCGCATTGCATTGAAGCACCACAGTGACAGAGCGTCAGCGTACATTGGGTCCAAGTTGGATTGGAAGCGGTTTGACGGATTGTACAAACGGGCCAAGGGATGCGTAAAGGCAACTGGCAATACGACGGAGCGGGAAGAGGAGCTGGCTACTGACTTTGGTTCTGTCAAACTTCCTTCCAGCCCCGTGACGGCCAAGATTCACGAGTTGTGCGCAAGCTTCGCCAGCAGGATGCAGGATATAATGGAGAAGGTAGAGGTGTTTAAATCAAACGCTGAGAGTGTTGCGCGGAAGGCGTTCAACAACCTGAGTGGTGTAATTACAACTAAAAACAACTTAACTCATATTTCCCACAAACCTCTTGGACTGAACGCAAACACTAATCGGTGGACGGTTTGCAATTCCCATGCGAAGGGCGGCCGTGCAGGAGTGCAGCTGACTGTGGACCTGATGTGCCTCTGTGGTCCAGATGGAGGTAGTAAAGACAAGGCGTGCGGTTTTTACATCGACAGTTATTGGGGTTACTCCCCTCCTGAAGGGGTTGAAGGTATATGGTCGAAAATCCACAATGACTGTATAAAGTTACCACTCGACGATGATGTTTCGCCTTCAAACATTGATGCTTCCGTTGAACATTTTGATCAACTTTTGGGAGCACAAAGTGGAACGTTCCATGATGTGAAGGCGAACAGCAGTTGGATTATCGGAAACACAGCGGAATATTGGGGCTGCACGAAAGATCATCGGTCAGCTCTGTATGTTGACAATGCAAATTCCGATGGCGGTTTGGGAGAAATTAAACGGATAACTCAAGCTAATAAAACGAAGAATTTGCTTTTAGAGGTTGAGGCAAACATTGCGAAGGCGAGGAGGCTGCTGGAGCGAATGGAGTTTCTCCTGGTCGTGCTTGAAAAAGAGCTATCGGGGATAAGCAGTTTCAATGAAGCCAATTTTAAGACGTTCCTCAAAAGGAAGGGCGGGAGAGGCTCCCCCGAAGATGAACTGTATGACTCGAGTGTTTTCCATCCCTGCATGATGACGATGCCTCCATTAGCGGTGCTTTTGTCAATGTAGCGGGGGGACTGCGTCATTTAACTTTCCAGCGCCTTCCATGAAAAGAAGGCAATGAAATGCGTCATGTGAGACATCATAATGCGAAGAAATGATGGGTTTTCATCTTCAGTACAAAGACTAAACAACGTTTGCCAAAATGGCCAAACAGAAATAACTTTTTACAACTTTGTTATTCGCAACATAATTTATATTTGGATATCAGAGGTGTTCGCAACTCAAATGGCAAATGATAAAAATAAATATATATCACCTTGGAGGTAGGGGTGCATATTCTTTACCTCTGCTTTGTATTTCCGCTCGCGTACCTTCTCTTCACCCAGTTGCTCTTCTTTTCCTAAAGTTATGAAGGGAGGAAGATAGACAGCGAAAAGTCATATGTGGTCCAAGAGGACCTTTTGCCATTTTAATATTTTTGTAGTATATTGCAGCTGCACGCGATTCAAACGTCGTCTCATCGGGTCCTCCTGGCATCTTGGTTAACAGAGAAAACGCCGCGCAATAGACAATTTGCCGCCATACTCTTCTCCAGCATTGCAACCAGGGGTTGCTCGGCTACCGGAATGCGAGGCGCACGACGACGTTAGCCTCCTGCTTCACACAGGACCACGCTGCCCATCAAGGGTCCCGCATACAGGGAAACTAAAAACAAAAAAGTTCAAATTGCAAGAGAGGGTAAGTGAGCGCCTCTTCCCGCCCATCACGACGGAGTTAGCTCATCCCGAAACATCAAAGGCGCTGGGGGAGGAGCACCGACAGCATCTCGTCACTGTAAACCGCCATCCGCACTTCACAGAGAAACCTCCCTTCGTCTGCTTTCCGCTTGAGCCGTTCGAACCACGCCTCATATTTCTTTTCGCTGCGCGCCTCCTTCATTCCCGCCGTACCCCTCCGACAACGGTCTCAGGGTGACCAGCCTGTTGTTGGGTGAGATTCCCCAATGTGCAATAGGATGCTTGTTGTACTCATCATTTCTTCCACACACCGCGTACGACATATTGTCTTCGTCCCACCTCCTTTCCTTCCTTGTAATTATCTTAAGATTGTTTCGGCTCCAGTCTGCTCGATGGAGTCTATTTCGTGGTGCCATTCCTCACGCTTCCGACGCTTGTGACGCTTCTGTTACGATTCCCGTTTGAACACGGCAAACCTCATGACCATCCCTTATCTGCTCTTTCCTGGCAGCCGCGTGGTGAATAACACCGCCGGACTGGGGGAAATGCATTTCTGCATATCACAGTGGCAAACTGTTGCGCTCCGTCCAGTAGAAGGCTCCTGCTCACTAACATCCTTTTCGTGAACAAATTTTACTATCCTCCACCAATCGTTGGTCAACACGCCCGCACATAATCAGAAGGTCAGTTTCCACTGCCGCCTGTTGCCATTTTTGGCAGATACGGCACTTGGGCCAACAGCTGTGGCTGCCAACCTCCCTCCCTACGAGGTTTTTGCATTACTTCCCTCCGGGGAGATGTATCGAATAACAGAACCACATTATGGCAACCGGAATAACTAAAATGGTTCATTCACAATCATAATTACCAGTTCCAAACCCACCATTCCCGTCCAAAGCAACCAAATCAGAGAGAAAGTGTATGCATTAAAAGCTAGTGCTGAGGATCAAATGATGTCAATCAGCCAAGAAGAGAAGGAATTTCCAAAAATGGAATGTCGTCGGTACGTAACAGCGAAAATATATCAAACCAGAAAACGCAATTCATGAAAGCTTGACGAAACCTTTGTTATATAGTATATAACAAGAAGAACTACAAAAACGTAGAAAACACAACAAACCGATATATTGTAAACCATCGTGTTATATAGGCATCTAATAGTCACTATTTCTATATAGGTAGGTACAAGGGTAAAAGTACAGAATACTGACTATAGTGAAACTTTAGAAAGGAAAGATTGGAAGAGAAGTTTTTAAGGAAGTTTTTTTTGTCGCATATCTTAAATTAAATAATTTCTTTTACTGTGGCAAGTATTTCATAGTAATATTTCTTTTAGTTTGAAGTTGAAAGTAAGATAGGAAGGTTAGTTAAGGCATCATAGGCGTTGGAGCTGTGCTTCTGTGTTATAATGCGGTTTTTAGGGATGAATGTATAACAAAGTTTTTCGTTTAGAAATATTAAAAGGAAGTTGCCTTTACAGGTTTTTTACGTTCCACGAAGTATTCGCTAAACTTCGCTAAACTTAAGGAAATGAATAGGGATAGAATAATAGTTAGTGACATGGAAGGTAAAATAGGTCACAGCTTAGTGTATTTCACTCCACTTTTCATCATTTTACAAAACTACT
>NHOR01000230.1:0-37105 GCA_002287245.1 Trypanosoma congolense | reverse complement strand
AAAAAATAGTAGAAAGCCTACAGATGCTGTCAGCTTTCGAATGCGAACGACTGATGCCGGTACTCGCTCCCTACCTCTCATTAGGATACATCGAGTACATCCTGGCCACCCCTACACACACAAAACCGTTATATCTCGGTTGTTCAAATATTTTTCCCAACCCTTCCTTCTCCTTTCCCACACCCACATAACTGAGCGCCGACGGCAAGCGTCCCAGGTAGTTGAACCTTTTCACCGCTTAGCGAGGTAAGGAAGGAGAAGCGGTCTCGTCAATCACGGAGGCAATATTGGCCACTTTGATATTGATTGGTCTTTGCTCTTCATGGAGCTCCGTACCGCGTTGCTGCTGCTGTGCGACTCTGTTTTTTTTCGTAGTCCATCATGCGGCGCAGAAGTTTGCTGTAGCTCTCAAACCACTGAAACTCCTTTGTTGTGTAGTCACAGAATTTGCCTTCAGGGTCCATCAAGTACATGATAATGGAATGATCAACAAGGTAGTCATCCTCACTCACGACCGTTTCGTCAGGGAAGGCGAAGTAAACGCGATAGTGCCGCGCAACTGACTCCACCTCCTCCTGTGTACCCACTAATCCTAAAATTCGGGGACTAAAGTCCATCAAATACTCCCGGATTTTCTCGGGAGTGTCACGTCGGGGGTCCAGGGAAATAAAGATAGGCTGCCAGTATTCACGACCCACCTTCTTGTCAAGGTGCTGGACAACCCGACTGAGTTTGGCCATCTCCTCCGGGCACACATCTGGACAGTTGGTGAATCCAAAGTAAATGTACAACCACTTTCCCAGAAAGTCCTTTTCAGTGTAGCGGCGCCCATCAACACCAACTAGTGAAAAATGGCCCACCAATACTGGGTCCGTCGGGGCTGTCGAAGGCCTTTACCGCGCGCAGTTTTGGATCAAACCGCATCTGCTCACGGCGCACCCGGATAGAAACCACGACCGTCATAACGCCAAGGGAAAGAAGTACTAAACCCCATACCATCCACATGGGGTTGTCACGGACATCTGACAGCCGCTCGCTAAGCTTCTTCTGCTCCATCTCTTCTCGCTCTATGTATTCCTGCATGGTAAAGATTTGTGAATCCCTTTTCTCAGCCACACGAATATGGATCGGTTTCTCCTGGTCGGCGACATCAATGTCCTTCCCTCCTGAAGGGCCACTACCAGAAGAAAATGACACCATACTGGAAACAAGTCCATAAGTCGGTTGATGGGTGACGCGTGCAGCCGCTAAGCTCAGCGTTGTGGAAAAAATAAGAGGTCTTCCGCCACGGTGGAGGTTGGCACAGCTGAAGTCCCTACGACCACACGCGGTACGACAGCCCAGCACACAATATACTCGCAAGCGGTACTTCATCCCACATCGTCTCATGTGAAGAAGCCAACACGTCTCACGAGAGACAGAGATGGAGCGAGGAAAGGGCAGGAGGGAACTGACGCCAAGAGTCGTCCCTGTAACTTATAATTTGTTTCTCCTCTTGACTCTAATCCGTTCCTTAGTTATTATATGTGCACTAAGGTCGTTAGTGGAGCTTTCAAGCTACAATTTAATGAGGAAGAACCAAGAAAGAAAGGAAGAAAGGTCGATACATGTCCTGTAGCACTTTCAGTGGCAAAATAACCTTGCGTGGGGGTTTGGAGAAAAAACACAAAAAGTGGCATTTCAAAAAGCTCCGTTGGAATAACATGAAGAATGGGTCAGAAAGAAAAGAAAAACCACATGAACAAAATGATTTTATTTTTCTTCATGCCCATCTATTTAAATTACTAAAAGAACCTCAAGGGAAAAAGCTCATGAATGATCAGTCAGAGGGAGCGGGTAGTAGATACAAAAACAAAAAAAATTAAAAAAAAGAGGAAACACGGTGAAGAAGGAGCACCCAACTGGTAGTGTATTGGATCCCCCTTCCCTCTCGGATAGGAGATTCAAGTTCACGGCCTGTTTCTTTTTTCTTCATTTTTCTTCTTCACACGTATACACGGACAGGAACAAACACACGTATTCTTTTCGCTGACTTATATACCCTACATATCCACAGCGTGCGTGTGTACACATACATACAATCATGTCTTACTTTCGATGCCTCATTCTTTTCCTTTTGGTTATTTTTCTATGTTCTTTTTGATTTCCTATTTCTTACAGTAAACCCTCTTCCACTTTCTTCTTTTTTTTTTGATATTACCCTAGCCTCCCTTTTATTGAAAACAAAATAAAAAGTAGCTAAAAGTACACTTGTCACAGGACCTTTTTTCCCCCTTTTCCTTTGCCTTGGAAGCTGCTGCACCAACTTGGCGGCGAACGTTTCTGATTGCCGGGCAGGTACGGCAGATCCCTCATGACTGAAGCTGACCTCATCTCACTTCCTCCCATTACTGCTACGAGACAAAAAAAAGTACTGAACATCTTCACTGGCGGGAGAGGGAGGAAGTTCATCAACACGTCAACGGAAATTACGGGGGGGATACTTCTTCCTTCTTTGGATGGGGTAAAGTAAACATATATAACAAGCATTAATGGTTACAGTGTACCCTCGGATTTCGCCAAATATCCAAGTTTTTTCTCTCGTTTCTGTCTTGACCCGACTGAATACACATCTCAAACTTCATTTTTAATACTTTTTCATGGGCAGACACTTACCTCTGGTTCAGTAGATTTTTTTTCTTTTTTATATCCTTGTATCTTTTTCTCTCACAATCCTTCACCTTTGAAAGGAAGAATGTTTCTTGGTACTGAGCCTTCTCCTACGTTCCATCAATGCAGTTTCCTTGCAATATCGGCCCCGTTATATAATAATGCGGGAAACCAAAAAATGATATCCGAATCGTATCGCTACAACGTGTTTCACCCACTCACTCATCCATTCGCCCTCTTTACACCGGATGTAACAATCGCTGCACTCAACGAGTTGGCTCTCGCCGATCTTACAAACATGTATGCAAACAATTATTATGAACATGGCAATACAAACTTCAGGAAGCATAACAAAAATCGTGATCTTGAGCTTTGATTTACGCTATCAAAAACCCTATTATCCTTGTCCTTACAACTCCGGCTGATCTTCCGAGGAAAGCTCCTCGTTCTGCTCCACTGGTTCTTCAGCATCAGGCTTTTCTGCGTCTGCATCCTTTTCTGAGAGTTCTTCTCCCTCCTCCTCCTCCTCATCGGTATTTAGCTCATGTTCCTTCTTCACCGCAACTGGGGGCTCTGCGGCGGTTGGCGCTGTAACATGTGGAGCAGGCTCGTTAGAGCTCATGTCGTCAGATTCTTCAGCAACCGCCTTATCCACCGGCTGCGCAGCCGCTTCATCATCGGTATCTTTCTTCACAGCGGCAGAATCCTTCACCACAGTTGGTTGTTCCCCGCAACAACTATCCTCGTAAGACGCATCAACCGTTTCATTATACTTGAGAAGTGGATATCCATAACGGACAACGAGGTCATAGTCGCAGCGAACCTCTGCAATTTCCACGCATGGTTTCCTGTAATCTTCGTCGTCAATAAATCCATAATCTTCATCGTCAAACTCTTCCAGCGTCTCCACAAGTCCACTTCCTGTGAAGTTAACCTTACTGAGGTGCTCGCGCCTCTTCAACAAAAGCCAGAGCTCCTTCGCCTTTTCACCCATGGAGACCGCTGTCTCGTCGGTTACAGAGTGGTAGTACGCGCAGACTGTTGGGTATGTGCACCTGTCTAACACCGCCTGGAGCGCCTCCTTCGGGTTGCTCCTGTCGTGCTCTGTGGTGAATGATGCCTTCAGAGGATAACCCTCGAAGGTAAGGTTAGTAAACATTTCCTGCGGCATGCTGAGGGCCGCAGAGGTATCCTGCTGGAAGGCCTCCCTGAGCCTTTCGCAGTGCTCTTCATTATCAAGAAGCTCTTGCCACTTCTCACCTGTGAAGTAGACATGCATTTCAGAGTACAACGTATTCTCAATCTTATAGCGCTTCTCCAGGTACAGCTTATCGCGTCCAGCCTTCTGTAGGCAGCGCCGGCGCCATATAGTCCTTTCATGGCGGCGAGTAACATCCGTCAGGAAGGTATCAAGCTGCCGCATCTCCTCCTCATCGTCCTCCGTGAAGACGTCCTTCTTGCCAAGCTCCTCCATGCGCTGGAGAAGGTCGCGCTTCTCCTGCTCCCCGCGCTCCTCAGCAGCAAAGAGGGCCTCCAGCTCGTCAACGTCGTGCACATCATTCGCGGCGCGGACGGCCTGCTGCATCATCGCCAGCTCTTCCGGCTGCAGTTGAACACATATGGCGCTGCCTTCCTCCTCCGAGAGCGCCTTGCTTTCCTTGGGACCGAACACATGAAGAACACTGTCGCGGGGGATAATGTCCTTCACAGTGCGACCATTGGACACACGCTGAACAAAGCAACCCTCCACACTCACTGGTTCCTCTTCATTGGTAAGTAGCTCAACAGGCTCAGAACCAACAAGGGCTTGCTTCTTTTCAATTATTTGCTCTTCGATCATAGAAATCATCTCGCGTAGACCATTCACTTCCGTGAGCAAGAGAGACTGCTGTTGAAGCTCGGCAAAGCAGCTATCAACCACGCGCTCCTCTGCCTCCCGCGCCTCTGAGCAAGCCACCTGTACCCTCAACCATTCCTGGAGCACAACTACAAGTGGTGCACCATCAAACAGAGCAGCGTTGAATCCGCCCTTCTTTTTCTTCACTTGCTTCAGAATAGCAGGCGGACAGAGCGGAAGCTCATTCTTTATTTTTTTCCGTTGTATACTGGAAAAGGGTGTAACGGTACAATCAAGTTCCATGAGGCGGGACATAAAGTCGGGCTGCCGCATAACATTTTGCAAGCTTTCCCAGCTGCCATTATAGTCCTCCTGCAGGGCAATCATTAACGCACGCCCGAGAGCGAACAGCTCCTCAGACGGGCGACCGGGACAACGTAGATCCCTCCAGCTCCGTGCCGGTACCTGCTCAAGAGCTATCCGCATCTGGTCAAGCATTACCATCTTCTGACGAGTCATGGACGCTGCGATAGCCTGGCGCCCTTGAGTAACCTCACGGGCCCTGTAAAGACTTTCAGATGCACGGTCCTCCTCTTCCACAAGCTGCTGGTGCTGCTGCCGAAGTGCCGCCAGCTCATTCAGTGCATCCTCACACTCTCGCTGCTCAGCAAGCTGCCCCAACTTGTCATCGTATGGCGCAAACCCTACCGGCACAGCATCAGCGCGGTCGAAGAGCTCCACCCGAATGTGCTGTGTTGTCGGAATGCTAATTACCCTAGCAAGCACAGTATTCCATTCATAGTCCCCACCAATGCGTTCAAAGCATACAAAGTCATTCACATTAACTTCCAACGCGGCTTTCACGGATTTCGTCATACTGAACTGTAACCACAAGCAATACCCTGACAGCCGCTACTGATTGCGACGTTCTCCAATCCACCTAGGCAGAAAATCGACAGTGAGCACAACAGCAGTAAGTGTAAAAGAGAGACGCACGACAAACTAACAACCAAAACCACTAATCAGCTTTCAATTAAAAAATGAACAAAAATATGCCTTTGATAATAACTAACAAACACAAACCTCAAACAAGAAAAAGAGAGACAGGCCATGATAATAGCGATGAAATAAAAACAACAGAAACATCAAGAGCACAAACGCAGGCAAGAATAAATACATAAAAGGGTCAACAGAGTAAAGATGAGAAAAACGAACCAAGCAGTGTACAGCATAGCAGCGCTCTGCGGTTTAAATGTTGCTATTATTTTCCTCACAATAACTTGTATAAGGCGCTAACAGCAAAAACAAAAAGTCGTATGTCGCTCACATTAATTTTAAGACCCACTAGCACAATGTACAAAAAAAAGAGTGAAAACTTGCCAGTAGAAGAAAAACAAAGCAAGCAAACGCAACAAGGTAAGATCGTCAAATTGCCCATCACAGAAACAGTGGCTAATGGAGAGAAAAGGAACATATCCTCACACCTCCACCTTGATTAACAGCAATAAAAAGAAAAATATAAATGGTACTAAGCACGTGTGAGACAAGCAAAAAGGGCTAAACACATAGGATAGAGAAGCACCAAGAATGCCATCAAAGACAAAAATGATAAACCAAGAATGAAGTAAAGCACTTGTCACATTCAAAAACTCGACAAGAACGAACAAAGTAAAATAAAAACAAGCTAAAACCAAAGTACTAAGCTCAAACAACGATCACAGTACAAATTTATCCACCACTATCGTATAAGGCACTTAAGTCAGGCAGGCACCTTCAAAAAAAAAATTAACCGTCCATAATGAAAAGCAGCAACGCTAAACTAAACACTCTTTTTTTCACCCATGGAGACCGCTGTCTCGTCGGTTACGGAGTGGTAGTACGCGCAGACTGTTGGGTATGTGCACCTGTCTAACACCGCCTGGAGCGCCTCCTTCGGGTTGCTCCTGTCGTGCTCTGTGGTGAATGATGCCTTCAGAGGATAACCCTCGAAGGTAAGGTTAGTAAACATTTCCTGCGGCATGCTGAGGGCCGCAGAGGTATCCTGCTGGAAGGCCTCCCTGAGCCTTTCGCAGTGCTCTTCATTATCAAGAAGCTCTTGCCACTTCTCACCTGTGAAGTAGACATGCATTTCAGAGTACAACGTATTCTCAATCTTATAGCGCTTCTCCAGGTACAGCTTATCGCGTCCAGCCTTCTGTAGGCAGCGCCGGCGCCATATAGTCCTTTCATGGCGGCGAGTAACATCCGTCAGGAAGGTATCAAGCTGCCGCATCTCCTCCTCATCGTCCTCCGTGAAGACGTCCTTCTTGCCAAGCTCCTCCATGCGCTGGAGAAGGTCGCGCTTCTCCTGCTCCCCGCGCTCCTCAGCAGCAAAGAGGGCCTCCAGCTCGTCAACGTCGTGCACATCATTCGCGGCGCGGACGGCCTGCTGCATCATCGCCAGCTCTTCCGGCTGCAGTTGAACACATATGGCGCTGCCTTCCTCCTCCGAGAGCGCCTTGCTTTCCTTGGGACCGAACACATGAAGAACACTGTCGCGGGGGATAATGTCCTTCACAGTGCGACCATTGGACACACGCTGAACAAAGCAACCCTCCACACTCACTGGTTCCTCTTCATTGGTAAGTAGCTCAACAGGCTCAGAACCAACAAGGGCTTGCTTCTTTTCAATTATTTGCTCTTCGATCATAGAAATCATCTCGCGTAGACCATTCACTTCCGTGAGCAAGAGAGACTGCTGTTGAAGCTCGGCAAAGCAGCTATCAACCACGCGCTCCTCTGCCTCCCGCGCCTCTGAGCAAGCCACCTGTACCCTCAACCATTCCTGGAGCACAACTACAAGTGGTGCGCCTTTTAACAATGCAATTTTGAATCTTTTACTCCTAGAATACGTCTTCAAAGCAGCTAAACACAAGGAAAGCTCATTCTTTATTTTTTTCCGTTGTATACTGGAAAAGGGTGTAACGGTACAATCAAGTTCCACTAGGCGGGACATAAAGTCGGGCTGCCGCATAACATTTTGCAAGCTTTCCCAGCTGCCATTATAGTCCTCCTGCAGGGCAACCATTAACGCACGCCCGAGAGCGAACAGCTCCTCAGACGGCTCGCTAACCTTGTAAAGATCCCTCCAGCTCCGTGCCGGTACCTGCTCAAGAGCTATCCGCATCTGGTCAAGCATTACCATCTTCTGACGAGTCATGGACGCTGCGATAGCCTGGCGCCCTTGAGTAACCTCACGGGCCCTGTAAAGACTTTCAGATGCACGGTCCTCCTCTTCCACAAGCTGCTGGTGCTGCTGCCGAAGTGCCGCCAGCTCATTCAGTGCATCCTCACACTCTCGCTGCTCAGCAAGCTGCCCCAACTTGTCATCGTATGGCGCAAACCCTACCGGCACAGCATCAGCGCGGTCGAAGAGCTCCACCCGAATGTGCTGTGTTGTCGGAATGCTAATTACCCTAGCAAGCACAGTATTCCATTCATAGTCCCCACCAATGCGTTCAAAGCATACAAAGTCATTCACATTAACTTCCAACGCGGCTTTCACGGATTTCGTCATACTGAACTGTAACCACAAGCAATACCCTGACAGCCGCTACTGATTGCGACGTTCTCCAATCCACCTAGGCAGAAAATCGACAGTGAGCACAACAGCAGTAAGTGTAAAAGAGAGATGCACGACAAACTAACAACCAAAACCACTGATCAGCTTTCAATTAAAAAATGAACAAAAATATGCCTTTGATAATAACTAACAAACACAAACCTCAAACAAGAAAAAGAGAGACAGGCCATGATAATAGCGATGAAATAAAACAACAGAAACATCAAGAGCACAAACGCAGGCAAGAATAAATACATAAAAGGGTCAACAGAGTAAAGATAAGACAACGAAAAAGAAAAAAGCAAAAAGAAAATATAAAATTTACTTATTACCCAGAAGTAAATAACGCCTGCCAGCAAGCTTCCGCGTAATTTCTTCTTCGCTCAACATGCAGCCGACGACCTTGTAGTCCACAAGCAAGCTCCCCAGTCGGCAGTCCATAACAATGACCTGCCGTGGCGACACACCAAGTGCGTGGGCGGTGTCGCTGCAAAATGCCTCCTCCAACCGGTCGCGCTTCTCGGCCAGCACAAGATCCCAGTCATCCCCTTCGAACGTCTCAGTCAGCACGCGCGTCTCACGTGGCCGGGGCTCGTACAGCAGCCACAGGGTGTTGTAGGGGCACGTGTGAAGGCACTGGTCGATAAACTCCTCGCTCATCGTCGCCGGGTGTCTCACACAAAAACGGACATGCAGCATCTCCTCCGCATAGCGCACCTTCACATCGTACACGTTCTCCTCAGCCACACCAAGCTGCGCAGCCGTCTCCTTCGTGAACGCGCGAACCACATCCGCGCTCACACGCTCCAGCACATAATCCCAGTCCAACCCCTCAAACTCGGCGTGGTGTGCTGTCACAAGGTCTTCAGGAGGCCTCTCCATTATTACAGCCTCTCGCGACTCAGCCGCTGCTTCCACCACGCGGGGCACGTACAATGCCCAAACCTCAGGGTAAGGGTACACAGCAAGCTTCCGCGTAATTTCTTCTTCGCTCAACATGCAGCCGACGACCTTGTAGTCCACAAGCAAGCTCCCCAGTCGGCAGTCCATAACAATGACCTGCCGTGGCGACACACCAAGTGCGTGGGCGGTGTCGCTGCAAAATGCCTCCTCCAACCGGTCGCGCTTCTCGGCCAGCACAAGATCCCAGTCATCCCCTTCGAACGTCTCAGTCAGCACGCGCGTCTCACGTGGCCGGGGCTCGTACAGCAGCCACAGGGTGTTGTAGGGGCACGTGTGAAGGCACTGGTCGATAAACTCCTCGCTCATCGTCGCCGGGTGTCTCACACAAAAACGGACATGCAGCATCTCCTCCGCATAGCGCACCTTCACATCGTACACGTTCTCCTCAGCCACACCAAGCTGCGCAGCCGTCTCCTTCGTGAACGCGCGAACCACATCCGCGCTCACACGCTCCAGCACATAATCCCAGTCCAACCCCTCAAACTCGGCGTGGTGTGCTGTCACAAGGTCTTCAGGAGGCCTCTCCATTATTACAGCCTCTCGCGACTCAGCCGCTGCTTCCACCACGCGGGGCACGTACAATGCCCAAACCTCAGGGTAAGGGTACACAGCAAGCTTCCGCGTAATTTCTTCTTCGCTCAACATGCAGCCGACGACCTTGTAGTCCACAAGCAAGCTCCCCAGTCGGCAGTCCATAACAATGACCTGCCGTGGCGACACACCAAGTGCGTGGGCGGTGTCGCTGCAAAATGCCTCCTCCAACCGGTCGCGCTTCTCGGCCAGCACAAGATCCCAGTCATCCCCTTCGAACGTCTCAGTCAGCACGCGCGTCTCACGTGGCCGGGGCTCGTACAGCAGCCACAGGGTGTTGTAGGGGCACGTGTGAAGGCACTGGTCGATAAACTCCTCGCTCATCGTCGCCGGGTGTCTCACACAAAAACGGACATGCAGCATCTCCTCCGCATAGCGCACCTTCACATCGTACACGTTCTCCTCAGCCACACCAAGCTGCGCAGCCGTCTCCTTCGTGAACGCGCGAACCACATCCGCGCTCACACGCTCCAGCACATAATCCCAGTCCAACCCCTCAAACTCGGCGTGGTGTGCTGTCACAAGGTCTTCAGGAGGCCTCTCCATTATTACAGCCTCTCGCGACTCAGCCGCTGCTTCCACCACGCGGGGCACGTACAATGCCCAAACCTCAGGGTAAGGGTACACAGCAAGCTTCCGCGTAATTTCTTCTTCGCTCAACATGCAGCCGACGACCTTGTAGTCCACAAGCAAGCTCCCCAGTCGGCAGTCCATAACAATGACCTGCCGTGGCGACACACCAAGTGCGTGGGCGGTGTCGCTGCAAAATGCCTCCTCCAACCGGTCGCGCTTCTCGGCCAGCACAAGATCCCAGTCATCCCCTTCGAACGTCTCAGTCAGCACGCGCGTCTCACGTGGCCGGGGCTCGTACAGCAGCCACAGGGTGTTGTAGGGGCACGTGTGAAGGCACTGGTCGATAAACTCCTCGCTCATCGTCGCCGGGTGTCTCACACAAAAACGGACATGCAGCATCTCCTCCGCATAGCGCACCTTCACATCGTACACGTTCTCCTCAGCCACACCAAGCTGCGCAGCCGTCTCCTTCGTGAACGCGCGAACCACATCCGCGCTCACACGCTCCAGCACATAATCCCAGTCCAACCCCTCAAACTCGGCGTGGTGTGCTGTCACAAGGTCTTCAGGAGGCCTCTCCATTATTACAGCCTCTCGCGACTCAGCCGCTGCTTCCACCACGCGGGGCACGTACAATGCCCAAACCTCAGGGTAAGGGTACACAGCAAGCTTCCGCGTAATTTCTTCTTCGCTCAACATGCAGCCGACGACCTTGTAGTCCACAAGCAAGCTCCCCAGTCGGCAGTCCATAACAATGACCTGCCGTGGCGACACACCAAGTGCGTGGGCGGTGTCGCTGCAAAATGCCTCCTCCAACCGGTCGCGCTTCTCGGCCAGCACAAGATCCCAGTCATCCCCTTCGAACGTCTCAGTCAGCACGCGCGTCTCACGTGGCCGGGGCTCGTACAGCAGCCACAGGGTGTTGTAGGGGCACGTGTGAAGGCACTGGTCGATAAACTCCTCGCTCATCGTCGCCGGGTGTCTCACACAAAAACGGACATGCAGCATCTCCTCCGCATAGCGCACCTTCACATCGTACACGTTCTCCTCAGCCACACCAAGCTGCGCAGCCGTCTCCTTCGTGAACGCGCGAACCACATCCGCGCTCACACGCTCCAGCACATAATCCCAGTCCAACCCCTCAAACTCGGCGTGGTGTGCTGTCACAAGGTCTTCAGGAGGCCTCTCCATTATTACAGCCTCTCGCGACTCAGCCGCTGCTTCCACCACGCGGGGCACGTACAATGCCCAAACCTCAGGGTAAGGGTACACAGCAAGCTTCCGCGTAATTTCTTCTTCGCTCAACATGCAGCCGACGACCTTGTAGTCCACAAGCAAGCTCCCCAGTCGGCAGTCCATAACAATGACCTGCCGTGGCGACACACCAAGTGCGTGGGCGGTGTCGCTGCAAAATGCCTCCTCCAACCGGTCGCGCTTCTCGGCCAGCACAAGATCCCAGTCATCCCCTTCGAACGTCTCAGTCAGCACGCGCGTCTCACGTGGCCGGGGCTCGTACAGCAGCCACAGGGTGTTGTAGGGGCACGTGTGAAGGCACTGGTCGATAAACTCCTCGCTCATCGTCGCCGGGTGTCTCACACAAAAACGGACATGCAGCATCTCCTCCGCATAGCGCACCTTCACATCGTACACGTTCTCCTCAGCCACACCAAGCTGCGCAGCCGTCTCCTTCGTGAACGCGCGAACCACATCCGCGCTCACACGCTCCAGCACATAATCCCAGTCCAACCCCTCAAACTCGGCGTGGTGTGCTGTCACAAGGTCTTCAGGAGGCCTCTCCATTATTACAGCCTCTCGCGACTCAGCCGCTGCTTCCACCACGCGGGGCACGTACAATGCCCAAACCTCAGGGTAAGGGTACACAGCAAGCTTCCGCGTAATTTCTTCTTCGCTCAACATGCAGCCGACGACCTTGTAGTCCACAAGCAAGCTCCCCAGTCGGCAGTCCATAACAATGACCTGCCGTGGCGACACACCAAGTGCGTGGGCGGTGTCGCTGCAAAATGCCTCCTCCAACCGGTCGCGCTTCTCGGCCAGCACAAGATCCCAGTCATCCCCTTCGAACGTCTCAGTCAGCACGCGCGTCTCACGTGGCCGGGGCTCGTACAGCAGCCACAGGGTGTTGTAGGGGCACGTGTGAAGGCACTGGTCGATAAACTCCTCGCTCATCGTCGCCGGGTGTCTCACACAAAAACGGACATGCAGCATCTCCTCCGCATAGCGCACCTTCACATCGTACACGTTCTCCTCAGCCACACCAAGCTGCGCAGCCGTCTCCTTCGTGAACGCGCGAACCACATCCGCGCTCACACGCTCCAGCACATAATCCCAGTCCAACCCCTCAAACTCGGCGTGGTGTGCTGTCACAAGGTCTTCAGGAGGCCTCTCCATTATTACAGCCTCTCGCGACTCAGCCGCTGCTTCCACCACGCGGGGCACGTACAATGCCCAAACCTCAGGGTAAGGGTACACAGCAAGCTTCCGCGTAATTTCTTCTTCGCTCAACATGCAGCCGACGACCTTGTAGTCCACAAGCAAGCTCCCCAGTCGGCAGTCCATAACAATGACCTGCCGTGGCGACACACCAAGTGCGTGGGCGGTGTCGCTGCAAAATGCCTCCTCCAACCGGTCGCGCTTCTCGGCCAGCACAAGATCCCAGTCATCCCCTTCGAACGTCTCAGTCAGCACGCGCGTCTCACGTGGCCGGGGCTCGTACAGCAGCCACAGGGTGTTGTAGGGGCACGTGTGAAGGCACTGGTCGATAAACTCCTCGCTCATCGTCGCCGGGTGTCTCACACAAAAACGGACATGCAGCATCTCCTCCGCATAGCGCACCTTCACATCGTACACGTTCTCCTCAGCCACACCAAGCTGCGCAGCCGTCTCCTTCGTGAACGCGCGAACCACATCCGCGCTCACACGCTCCAGCACATAATCCCAGTCCAACCCCTCAAACTCGGCGTGGTGTGCTGTCACAAGGTCTTCAGGAGGCCTCTCCATTATTACAGCCTCTCGCGACTCAGCCGCTGCTTCCACCACGCGGGGCACGTACAATGCCCAAACCTCAGGGTAAGGGTACACAGCAAGCTTCCGCGTAATTTCTTCTTCGCTCAACATGCAGCCGACGACCTTGTAGTCCACAAGCAAGCTCCCCAGTCGGCAGTCCATAACAATGACCTGCCGTGGCGACACACCAAGTGCGTGGGCGGTGTCGCTGCAAAATGCCTCCTCCAACCGGTCGCGCTTCTCGGCCAGCACAAGATCCCAGTCATCCCCTTCGAACGTCTCAGTCAGCACGCGCGTCTCACGTGGCCGGGGCTCGTACAGCAGCCACAGGGTGTTGTAGGGGCACGTGTGAAGGCACTGGTCGATAAACTCCTCGCTCATCGTCGCCGGGTGTTTCACACAAAAACGGACATGCAGCATCTCCTCCGCATAGCGCACCTTCACATCGTACACGTTCTCCTCAGCCACACCAAGCTGCGCAGCCGTCTCCTTCGTGAACGCGCGAACCACATCCGCGCTCACACGCTCCAGCACATAATCCCAGTCCAACCCCTCAAACTCGGCGTGGTGTGCTGTCACAAGGTCTTCAGGAGGCCTCTCCATTATTACAGCCTCTCGCGACTCAGCCGCTGCTTCCACCACGCGGGGCACGTACAATGCCCAAACCTCAGGGTAAGGGTACACAGCAAGCTTCCGCGTAATTTCTTCTTCGCTCAACATGCAGCCGACGACCTTGTAGTCCACAAGCAAGCTCCCCAGTCGGCAGTCCATAACAATGACCTGCCGTGGCGACACACCAAGTGCGTGGGCGGTGTCGCTGCAAAATGCCTCCTCCAACCGGTCGCGCTTCTCGGCCAGCACAAGATCCCAGTCATCCCCTTCGAACGTCTCAGTCAGCACGCGCGTCTCACGTGGCCGGGGCTCGTACAGCAGCCACAGGGTGTTGTAGGGGCACGTGTGAAGGCACTGGTCGATAAACTCCTCGCTCATCGTCGCCGGGTGTCTCACACAAAAACGGACATGCAGCATCTCCTCCGCATAGCGCACCTTCACATCGTACACGTTCTCCTCAGCCACACCAAGCTGCGCAGCCGTCTCCTTCGTGAACGCGCGAACCACATCCGCGCCCACACGCTCCAGCACATAATCCCAGTCCAACCCCTCAAACTCGGCGTGGTGTGCTGTCACAAGGTCTTCAGGAGGCCTCTCCATTATTACAGCCTCTCGCGACTCAGCCGCTGCTTCCACCACGCGGGGCACGTACAATGCCCAAACCTCAGGGTAAGGGTACACAGCAAGCTTCCGCGTAATTTCTTCTTCGCTCAACATGCAGCCGACGACCTTGTAGTCCACAAGCAAGCTCCCCAGTCGGCAGTCCATAACAATGACCTGCCGTGGCGACACACCAAGTGCGTGGGCGGTGTCGCTGCAAAATGCCTCCTCCAACCGGTCGCGCTTCTCGGCCAGCACAAGATCCCAGTCATCCCCTTCGAACGTCTCAGTCAGCACGCGCGTCTCACGTGGCCGGGGCTCGTACAGCAGCCACAGGGTGTTGTAGGGGCACGTGTGAAGGCACTGGTCGATAAACTCCTCGCTCATCGTCGCCGGGTGTCTCACACAAAAACGGACATGCAGCATCTCCTCCGCATAGCGCACCTTCACATCGTACACGTTCTCCTCAGCCACACCAAGCTGCGCAGCCGTCTCCTTCGTGAACGCGCGAACCACATCCGCGCTCACACGCTCCAGCACATAATCCCAGTCCAACCCCTCAAACTCGGCGTGGTGTGCTGTCACAAGGTCTTCAGGAGGCCTCTCCATTATTACAGCCTCTCGCGACTCAGCCGCTGCTTCCACCACGCGGGGCACGTACAATGCCCAAACCTCAGGGTAAGGGTACACAGCAAGCTTCCGCGTAATTTCTTCTTCGCTCAACATGCAGCCGACGACCTTGTAGTCCACAAGCAAGCTCCCCAGTCGGCAGTCCATAACAATGACCTGCCGTGGCGACACACCAAGTGCGTGGGCGGTGTCGCTGCAAAATGCCTCCTCCAACCGGTCGCGCTTCTCGGCCAGCACAAGATCCCAGTCATCCCCTTCGAACGTCTCAGTCAGCACGCGCGTCTCACGTGGCCGGGGCTCGTACAGCAGCCACAGGGTGTTGTAGGGGCACGTGTGAAGGCACTGGTCGATAAACTCCTCGCTCATCGTCGCCGGGTGTCTCACACAAAAACGGACATGCAGCATCTCCTCCGCATAGCGCACCTTCACATCGTACACGTTCTCCTCAGCCACACCAAGCTGCGCAGCCGTCTCCTTCGTGAACGCGCGAACCACATCCGCGCTCACACGCTCCAGCACATAATCCCAGTCCAACCCCTCAAACTCGGCGTGGTGTGCTGTCACAAGGTCTTCAGGAGGCCTCTCCATTATTACAGCCTCTCGCGACTCAGCCGCTGCTTCCACCACGCGGGGCACGTACAATGCCCAAACCTCAGGGTAAGGGTACACAGCAAGCTTCCGCGTAATTTCTTCTTCGCTCAACATGCAGCCGACGACCTTGTAGTCCACAAGCAAGCTCCCCAGTCGGCAGTCCATAACAATGACCTGCCGTGGCGACACACCAAGTGCGTGGGCGGTGTCGCTGCAAAATGCCTCCTCCAACCGGTCGCGCTTCTCGGCCAGCACAAGATCCCAGTCATCCCCTTCGAACGTCTCAGTCAGCACGCGCGTCTCACGTGGCCGGGGCTCGTACAGCAGCCACAGGGTGTTGTAGGGGCACGTGTGAAGGCACTGGTCGATAAACTCCTCGCTCATCGTCGCCGGGTGTCTCACACAAAAACGGACATGCAGCATCTCCTCCGCATAGCGCACCTTCACATCGTACACGTTCTCCTCAGCCACACCAAGCTGCGCAGCCGTCTCCTTCGTGAACGCGCGAACCACATCCGCGCTCACACGCTCCAGCACATAATCCCAGTCCAACCCCTCAAACTCGGCGTGGTGTGCTGTCACAAGGTCTTCAGGAGGCCTCTCCATTATTACAGCCTCTCGCGACTCAGCCGCTGCTTCCACCACGCGGGGCACGTACAATGCCCAAACCTCAGGGTAAGGGTACACAGCAAGCTTCCGCGTAATTTCTTCTTCGCTCAACATGCAGCCGACGACCTTGTAGTCCACAAGCAAGCTCCCCAGTCGGCAGTCCATAACAATGACCTGCCGTGGCGACACACCAAGTGCGTGGGCGGTGTCGCTGCAAAATGCCTCCTCCAACCGGTCGCGCTTCTCGGCCAGCACAAGATCCCAGTCATCCCCTTCGAACGTCTCAGTCAGCACGCGCGTCTCACGTGGCCGGGGCTCGTACAGCAGCCACAGGGTGTTGTAGGGGCACGTGTGAAGGCACTGGTCGATAAACTCCTCGCTCATCGTCGCCGGGTGTCTCACACAAAAACGGACATGCAGCATCTCCTCCGCATAGCGCACCTTCACATCGTACACGTTCTCCTCAGCCACACCAAGCTGCGCAGCCGTCTCCTTCGTGAACGCGCGAACCACATCCGCGCTCACACGCTCCAGCACATAATCCCAGTCCAACCCCTCAAACTCGGCGTGGTGTGCTGTCACAAGGTCTTCAGGAGGCCTCTCCATTATTACAGCCTCTCGCGACTCAGCCGCTGCTTCCACCACGCGGGGCACGTACAATGCCCAAACCTCAGGGTAAGGGTACACAGCAAGCTTCCGCGTAATTTCTTCTTCGCTCAACATGCAGCCGACGACCTTGTAGTCCACAAGCAAGCTCCCCAGTCGGCAGTCCATAACAATGACCTGCCGTGGCGACACACCAAGTGCGTGGGCGGTGTCGCTGCAAAATGCCTCCTCCAACCGGTCGCGCTTCTCGGCCAGCACAAGATCCCAGTCATCCCCTTCGAACGTCTCAGTCAGCACGCGCGTCTCACGTGGCCGGGGCTCGTACAGCAGCCACAGGGTGTTGTAGGGGCACGTGTGAAGGCACTGGTCGATAAACTCCTCGCTCATCGTCGCCGGGTGTTTCACACAAAAACGGACATGCAGCATCTCCTCCGCATAGCGCACCTTCACATCGTACACGTTCTCCTCAGCCACACCAAGCTGCGCAGCCGTCTCCTTCGTGAACGCGCGAACCACATCCGCGCTCACACGCTCCAGCACATAATCCCAGTCCAACCCCTCAAACTCGGCGTGGTGTGCTGTCACAAGGTCTTCAGGAGGCCTCTCCATTATTACAGCCTCTCGCGACTCAGCCGCTGCTTCCACCACGCGGGGCACGTACAATGCCCAAACCTCAGGGTAAGGGTACACAGCAAGCTTCCGCGTAATTTCTTCTTCGCTCAACATGCAGCCGACGACCTTGTAGTCCACAAGCAAGCTCCCCAGTCGGCAGTCCATAACAATGACCTGCCGTGGCGACACACCAAGTGCGTGGGCGGTGTCGCTGCAAAATGCCTCCTCCAACCGGTCGCGCTTCTCGGCCAGCACAAGATCCCAGTCATCCCCTTCGAACGTCTCAGTCAGCACGCGCGTCTCACGTGGCCGGGGCTCGTACAGCAGCCACAGGGTGTTGTAGGGGCACGTGTGAAGGCACTGGTCGATAAACTCCTCGCTCATCGTCGCCGGGTGTCTCACACAAAAACGGACATGCAGCATCTCCTCCGCATAGCGCACCTTCACATCGTACACGTTCTCCTCAGCCACACCAAGCTGCGCAGCCGTCTCCTTCGTGAACGCGCGAACCACATCCGCGCTCACACGCTCCAGCACATAATCCCAGTCCAACCCCTCAAACTCGGCGTGGTGTGCTGTCACAAGGTCTTCAGGAGGCCTCTCCATTATTACAGCCTCTCGCGACTCAGCCGCTGCTTCCACCACGCGGGGCACGTACAATGCCCAAACCTCAGGGTAAGGGTACACAGCAAGCTTCCGCGTAATTTCTTCTTCGCTCAACATGCAGCCGACGACCTTGTAGTCCACAAGCAAGCTCCCCAGTCGGCAGTCCATAACAATGACCTGCCGTGGCGACACACCAAGTGCGTGGGCGGTGTCGCTGCAAAATGCCTCCTCCAACCGGTCGCGCTTCTCGGCCAGCACAAGATCCCAGTCATCCCCTTCGAACGTCTCAGTCAGCACGCGCGTCTCACGTGGCCGGGGCTCGTACAGCAGCCACAGGGTGTTGTAGGGGCACGTGTGAAGGCACTGGTCGATAAACTCCTCGCTCATCGTCGCCGGGTGTCTCACACAAAAACGGACATGCAGCATCTCCTCCGCATAGCGCACCTTCACATCGTACACGTTCTCCTCAGCCACACCAAGCTGCGCAGCCGTCTCCTTCGTGAACGCGCGAACCACATCCGCGCTCACACGCTCCAGCACATAATCCCAGTCCAACCCCTCAAACTCGGCGTGGTGTGCTGTCACAAGGTCTTCAGGAGGCCTCTCCATTATTACAGCCTCTCGCGACTCAGCCGCTGCTTCCACCACGCGGGGCACGTACAATGCCCAAACCTCAGGGTAAGGGTACACAGCAAGCTTCCGCGTAATTTCTTCTTCGCTCAACATGCAGCCGACGACCTTGTAGTCCACAAGCAAGCTCCCCAGTCGGCAGTCCATAACAATGACCTGCCGTGGCGACACACCAAGTGCGTGGGCGGTGTCGCTGCAAAATGCCTCCTCCAACCGGTCGCGCTTCTCGGCCAGCACAAGATCCCAGTCATCCCCTTCGAACGTCTCAGTCAGCACGCGCGTCTCACGTGGCCGGGGCTCGTACAGCAGCCACAGGGTGTTGTAGGGGCACGTGTGAAGGCACTGGTCGATAAACTCCTCGCTCATCGTCGCCGGGTGTCTCACACAAAAACGGACATGCAGCATCTCCTCCGCATAGCGCACCTTCACATCGTACACGTTCTCCTCAGCCACACCAAGCTGCGCAGCCGTCTCCTTCGTGAACGCGCGAACCACATCCGCGCTCACACGCTCCAGCACATAATCCCAGTCCAACCCCTCAAACTCGGCGTGGTGTGCTGTCACAAGGTCTTCAGGAGGCCTCTCCATTATTACAGCCTCTCGCGACTCAGCCGCTGCTTCCACCACGCGGGGCACGTACAATGCCCAAACCTCAGGGTAAGGGTACACAGCAAGCTTCCGCGTAATTTCTTCTTCGCTCAACATGCAGCCGACGACCTTGTAGTCCACAAGCAAGCTCCCCAGTCGGCAGTCCATAACAATGACCTGCCGTGGCGACACACCAAGTGCGTGGGCGGTGTCGCTGCAAAATGCCTCCTCCAACCGGTCGCGCTTCTCGGCCAGCACAAGATCCCAGTCATCCCCTTCGAACGTCTCAGTCAGCACGCGCGTCTCACGTGGCCGGGGCTCGTACAGCAGCCACAGGGTGTTGTAGGGGCACGTGTGAAGGCACTGGTCGATAAACTCCTCGCTCATCGTCACCGGGTGTCTCACACAAAAACGGACATGCAGCATCTCCTCCGCATAGCGCACCTTCACATCGTACACGTTCTCCTCAGCCACACCAAGCTGCGCAGCCGTCTCCTTCGTGAACGCGCGAACCACATCCGCGCTCACACGCTCCAGCACATAATCCCAGTCCAACCCCTCAAACTCGGCGTGGTGTGCTGTCACAAGGTCTTCAGGAGGCCTCTCCATTATTACAGCCTCTCGCGACTCAGCCGCTGCTTCCACCACGCGGGGCACGTACAATGCCCAAACCTCAGGGTAAGGGTACACAGCAAGCTTCCGCGTAATTTCTTCTTCGCTCAACATGCAGCCGACGACCTTGTAGTCCACAAGCAAGCTCCCCAGTCGGCAGTCCATAACAATGACCTGCCGTGGCGACACACCAAGTGCGTGGGCGGTGTCGCTGCAAAATGCCTCCTCCAACCGGTCGCGCTTCTCGGCCAGCACAAGATCCCAGTCATCCCCTTCGAACGTCTCAGTCAGCACGCGCGTCTCACGTGGCCGGGGCTCGTACAGCAGCCACAGGGTGTTGTAGGGGCACGTGTGAAGGCACTGGTCGATAAACTCCTCGCTCATCGTCGCCGGGTGTCTCACACAAAAACGGACATGCAGCATCTCCTCCGCATGGCGCACCTTCACATCGTACACGTTCTCCTCAGCCACACCAAGCTGCGCAGCCGTCTCCTTCGTGAACGCGCGAACCACATCCGCGCTCACACGCTCCAGCACATAATCCCAGTCCAACCCCTCAAACTCGGCGTGGTGTGCTGTCACAAGGTCTTCAGGAGGCCTCTCCATTATTACAGCCTCTCGCGACTCAGCCGCTGCTTCCACCACGCGGGGCACGTACAATGCCCAAACCTCAGGGTAAGGGTACACAGCAAGCTTCCGCGTAATTTCTTCTTCGCTCAACATGCAGCCGACGACCTTGTAGTCCACAAGCAAGCTCCCCAGTCGGCAGTCCATAACAATGACCTGCCGTGGCGACACACCAAGTGCGTGGGCGGTGTCGCTGCAAAATGCCTCCTCCAACCGGTCGCGCTTCTCGGCCAGCACAAGATCCCAGTCATCCCCTTCGAACGTCTCAGTCAGCACGCGCGTCTCACGTGGCCGGGGCTCGTACAGCAGCCACAGGGTGTTGTAGGGGCACGTGTGAAGGCACTGGTCGATAAACTCCTCGCTCATCGTCACCGGGTGTCTCACACAAAAACGGACATGCAGCATCTCCTCCGCATAGCGCACCTTCACATCGTACACGTTCTCCTCAGCCACACCAAGCTGCGCAGCCGTCTCCTTCGTGAACGCGCGAACCACATCCGCGCTCACACGCTCCAGCACATAATCCCAGTCCAACCCCTTAAATATTACTTTGTGTTTTGTTTTTTCTTCTGTTTTCTTGTCTTGTGATTGATGGGTTCGTATATTTTTTTTGGTGTTTTTGTCGTTGTTGGCGCTTTCCTCTCTTTCTTTTTGATGTTTTTCTTGATTTTCTCTGGCTTCCTCGTATATTTTCCAAATTTTGGGATATTTGTTTTTGTCTGTTGTGCCGCTTTCGGTATCCTTTGTGCTGTCGCTTGTTATGGTGTACTGTATGTGTAACTTTTGGTTGTCTGCCTTGATATCATTTATTGTTACGTATTTTTCGGGTATGTTTTGTGCTGCGGATGTTTCTTCGATGAAAGCGTCTTCTATTTGTTCCTTGTTCTTGTCTAGTATGGTCACCCATAGTGTTCCCATGAATTGTTTAGTATCTTTTTTCTTCCTTAGTGTTGCATATCTTTTGTAAACTTGTTTGGTGGCTTTGTGTTCGTCTCCATTGGTTGTGTGTGGCAGGTGCTTTCTTAATTTTCTGCTGCTTGATACGACATAGTCAGCCTGAAGTTCGTCGGTTGCTTTGATGGAAATGACTTGCACATTTTTTGCCTCCGACAGTCTATGTATTCGCATCGTGTCCGATATTATCGCATTTCGTAGCTCTTCTTCATGCTGCGATACTATTAATGGCCACTCATTTCCTTTTAGCACAAGGTGGTGGAAAGATATATTAGCCTTCTTTTCGTTATATAGTGCCTCCATCAGTGGGTATGGGTACGTACGTATAGTTCTTTTGACATGGTTTTCTTCATCCGGTCTGCTGTGGAGAATTTTCCATTCCATCATCAAACACTCACGACCTTCCTCATACGTCGATGACGTTACCTCGACACACGCACGGTCAAATCCCAATGCTGTAGCCGTTTCGGTGCGAAAAGTGTCTTCAATAGCCTGTTTCTCAAATAAAAGGATTTCAAACCAATGGTTCCCGTGATATTCTCGTACATCGATGATGCTACTAGCAGAAGTATCGCTTTCTGATGGGGAAGCTGGTGCAAAAAAGTTGTGTGCTGCTTCCATTTCTTTTAGATCATCCGCATTGAAATCACCGCCAGCGTAGCGCTTTACAATCGCCGCGTCTAGGAAGCGGATATCGATTTCCTCAAGTGCATACGCTTCCTCCTCTCCCGCTGACTCTTTGGAGTTAAATACCGTGAGGATGTTACTCCGTAGTATAATTACACTATAGTCTGTCGGAACCCATGTGTAAAAGGCAGGCAGCAAATATTCTTTCCCCTCTTGCCCAGCAAAGCTATTCATATACCTCACATAGGGTGGACTCACAGAACGTACAACATCCACTGTGCCCTCCACAGTGCCTTGGCCTGTTTCACAAACTGACGTACCTTGTTCTTCCCCTTCTTCCACCTTAGCGCTTCCACACGCCGACAGGCTGCTGTTTATTCTGTCCAACTCAGCTTGGCACGCGCCCATGTGTTGCTGTTGCTCTTGTATGTTATTCAAAAGCTCTGACAACACTTTCTTCTGTTCGTTCATGAAGTCCTTTACAGTGCACTTCTCTTCTACGGCATGACATGTGTCAAGTTGCGCAAGTGTCCAGTAGTATATGGGGCCCATGGCCATGCTGCCTTCAGTGGCACGGTCATAGCGAAAACTACGCCTACTGACACACTCTCGCAAGATAAAGTTACAACGCTCCATGGACAACTCTTTATCGGCGCAGAATTCGAGGATTCGTGTCCGGAAGTGTGGACTACGCATTACGCTTTGCATCTGCTGCCACGTCTTTGCCGTATCTTCTTTAAGCAACAACATAACTGCACGGAGTATAGTTGTCACCATTTTGGGTGGGACTCGATATGACTTTAACTCATTCCAATGACTGTATGATATGGATTCCACATCCCTTCGTGCAGCACACACAGCTGCTCGAGAATGCGCCAAATGCGCCTCAGCTGCTGCTTTAGTTGCCATCACCTCCGCCCTAGTGCCTTTGAGAGACTCTGTAAGTGCTGCTGCTCGCCGCATGCATTCTCTCATAACCTCCTTTGATTTCATGACATCATCCGAGGTGGAGCGTCCCTCTCCTGACTCGCTACCCTCCCCCTCAGGAAGGATATGGCGTTGGCCTGCCACTTCAAGTGCCTCATATTGCCGTTCCCACAGCCTGACCTCAACATCCTGCATGTAAGGTGCCTCCACTACTTCACCAAGCGTCCATCTAACATTGTTGCTTCCACTTTCAGACAACACAATAGCAACCACATCGCCCCCCTTCACCGCCCTAGCGTCGGTACTGCACTTAAACACACACTTTCCAGGCATGTTAAGCATTTCTTCAATTATGAAACAGAAAACTTTTTTCCTCCCCTTTACGCTGCAGTCAGCAACACGGAAGTACTACAATATTCACCTTCCCTCTAACCAGAGACACTTTATCTCCCTTTAAGATAATCCTAACCCTGGAAATATATATGTGTGTGTAATACAGTTACTAACTTACTTTACTCAAATTCCCCGACAATGCAGAAGGACACAAAATCCTCCTTAATATCCCGTTATCACCTGCTGTGACTGATAATATTCTACTGTGCCGCCAAGCTACAGTATAGCTTTTTAATGCTGCTTCCTGTTCTCGCTTCCTCCGTACGTATGCGCGTGCAGGCGCGAGTGATACCGTACAGTACAACCCACGCAAAAGAAAACAAAAAATAAACACGCAGAACAAAACGGTTGCGCGAAAGTATCACCGCGCGCACACCGCAACGACACTCTCCTTTCCTTTTACCAATAAGACTCACTGTGCCCCTTCAGTCAATACGAATCACCCACCAATAACACCCAAACCTACGAAATTAATTATTTAGTCAAGTAGCAATGCGCAAATAAGAAAGACCTCAGGCGTATTGATGGTAAAATTCCAAAAAAGAAGAAAGATGATATTGATGACCTGTTCTGTCTCCACTTTCTTCAAACACTGCAAATACGGACTACGACGACAAGGATGTGAAGAAAAAAAACAAATGGCAAAGAGGAGGTTATGGAGCGGATAACGGAAGGGAAAACCAAATGCGCCCTCCTTTTTGTTCTTTCTTTGGCGGTGCCTTTAATTTTATTCGATCCTCCTTAACAAAGGACCAACAATACCCCGCCTAGCTCCTGCAAAACCTTCAATATTCCGCCGCTGCAACGTTTCTCTTTCCCTCCAATGCTCCTTGCTTTTTTTTTCTTCTTCTTTTCCTTATTTTTTCCCCCCTTGTGTATATATGGCGTGTGTTCCCAAGCAGACAGTGTCAGCTCCAATAGGTAGCCAAGTAAAAACACGTCGCAAGGAATGAATGTGGATGACGGTGTGCCTCTCTTAGCTTAGTGTGTCCCTCCCTCCCTCTCCGCTTAATGAATGGGGAAACTGAAAACAATGTGTTTATGCAGAGCTTGTTGAGGGAAGATGAAAGAGAAGGAGTTACCAAACCAGGCTTGTGATTCCCTCCTAACTCTCTTAGAAAAAAAAAGGTAAACCAACAACAACAACGACAGTAAAAAAAAAAAAATAATGATACAAGAAACTAAGTGAAAACTTAATACCAAGTTGTTAGAAAATTCTTCGGTGGCTTTTGGTTATACAACTTATATTCCACTTCTCTTTGCCGTCCTCTGAATTCCCTTTCTTCCTTTGACTCTCGACAGGACAATATAATGTGCTCCTTTGTTTTTCTCCCTCTTGTTTTTTTTAAAGAAAAAAAACGGGGATCCTCTTCTTTTCTTTTCCTTTTATTTCTTTTCAGGTGGGTATATCTCTTGTAGTTCACCAAAGAAGAAATGCTACTGCGTTTTCTTTTTTTTTTTTGCTTCTTGTGATTACCTTTTGTTCCTCCTCTTTTTTTTTTTTTGCTTCTCCTGTTGTCCTGACTTCTCTTCCTCCCGTTAATTACTACACGCCCACTCCCTCTACAGCGAACCACTAACAAAGAAACAGCTGCCGCAGCCAGCAAGTGCAGACACACAAATAAACAAAGATCCTCTTAACCTTTTAACCTCTCAATACAGCCTGAATAACAGTGAAGGGGGGAAAAAAAGCAAATGCGTCTCGCGGGCAGTACGCCACTCGCTTTTCTTAACCCTTAAAAATGAAAACAACACGGACAGTGACAGATATGAGTAAGGGGTGTAACAAAGCTGTACAACAAGCTAAACGAAAGAGAGGCAAAAAAAAAAAGGAAGAGAAAGAGAAAGAGAGAGAGAGCAAGAAATGAATAATTGATTGGGTTTGATCGATTGCACCAAAAGAATAGTTAAATGCTTACACCGTGCGATGACTAACAAATGTGTAACCTAAAACACTAATAGTGTATGTGCACAGACTTTACCGTACACATTGAGGCGATAGCAAGAGCAACGAACGGCAGAGTAAAGCGGTAAAATAAAAAGCAGCAGCACCAGCAGCATCAGAAGAAGAAGAGGAAAGCGAAGAAGTGCAGTACGAAACCTGAAGGTGAAGAACGAGTGTATGAGCAAGGAATGATAAATGTGCAGCGCACCAATAAAAGGAAAACAAAAGAAAACAAGGAATTAGTGAACGGAGCAGAGGGTTGTCCAATACTGCTATCCGTAAAAGTCCACACATTACTGGAAAAAAATATATAATAAACACAGGCATTCCAGAACACTGGAAAAGTATGTAAAGTGGGCATTAAAATCAACAAACACACATACAACGCAAGAATCGCTCGCAGTACGCAAAAGGAAAAGAAAATGTACGATGCACAGATTACGCGTATCGCACGCATCAAGTGGTGCCAAAATACCGTGCAGAATTCGTAGTGGAAAACAAACAAAAAAAGGGGGAAAGGGCATGTTACGCCATTTCCACTTTTCTATACACATCCATTTTTCGCACCACTCACACATGGTACTAACGACCACATGGGTGCAAAAGTTCCTTCACGCCCTTACACTAATTGCCTTCCTATTTTCTCTTGATACGTAAAAAAAAAGCCATAAAATTCGTAATGCTGTAGTTGTTGGGAAAGCTTAACCACTTGACGGTGCTTGTTACCTTTCGTCATCCTTCTCATTACTTGTTCGTGGCAGACCATGCATTAAACCGTGGCTCGCGCAGCCTCCACACGGGCCTCCTCCATCACGGCGGTGTCAAGGGTGAAGAAAACGTAGGGCTTCAGTCGCGTGCGATATCTAACGGCGGTGGGAAGTTGGTCCTTCATGTGTGTAGATAAGTCAAGCGTGGAGGAAGGAAGATTGCTCAAACTGACGTCCCCTAGCGCAGATGTGGCACCAGCGGCGGAAGCAGTAAACTCCCCGGAGCAAGAGCCCACAGTGGAAAGCACATCCTCCCCCCCTGACGCTATAGCAACAACTGGAACGTTGTCCGGTGCTGGTGTCGGCACGGGTCGAGGCATTCCACCGTCGCCGCTGTCGAAAACCAATGTGTCGTCCATCAGCACGCGGATTTGTTTAATCCACGCCACGCGCCCTTCCATCACGAGGGGGCGATTCAACGAAAGAACAGAGACACAGAAAGGGGTGTCTGCCACATAAACCAGCGATAGAGATGCT
This sequence comes from Trypanosoma congolense, assembly GCA_002287245.1. Lineage (NCBI taxonomy): Eukaryota > Euglenozoa > Kinetoplastea > Trypanosomatida > Trypanosomatidae > Trypanosoma > Trypanosoma congolense. Next base: position 10,454 of record NHOR01000230.1, on the reverse strand, counting down.
TTAACCAGTGATGTGTGAATGCCTTCACGTGCAGCGACAGCTGCGGTTTCGACGTCCTGCTGTATATCATTGGGCATAACGGTGAAAAGGCACTCTGTTTGAAGACATCCGCGGTACTCCCCCGCTAAAGTTGTTGAACCGTCTTCGCTCTTTTTGGGCGTTCTTTCGCTGCTCTGCTCTCTTACGCCAACACCATGCGTTCTACCGCTCCAGTCTCGGCCGCCAATGCGATCACCATTTTCATCAGCAAATGTACAAGCACGCAGTGGGTTCAACATCCACTGTTTGGCATAAGCTTTCAGTTCATCAACGCCCCGGGCACAAATAATTAGATTCAGTTTGAGTACATAAGCAACTGGAAGCAACGGAGTGAGGTAAGGCTGGTACTCCAACAACCATTTCGGCCGCTGCTTTAGTGCCATACGAGCGCGCCGCATAGACATCTCCGCACGAATCGTCATGGAGGCAGTCAAACTCTGCGACAGTGGGCACCGTATTGCACTACCTCCAGGCACTCCCCCAACGGTAGGACCGCTTCCTAGCGACAGATCGTACACCTGAAAACGTGGAATAGTGAGAAATGCCGGTGCTTTTCGCAGACTAACTCCCTCCTCTGGAGTTACTTCATAAATACCGTGTTTCGAGAGAGCCTGACGCCTCTGGGGCCCATCGGGGCCCCATAACGCAGCGTATGCCTCCACAAGGGAATCAGGAGAGTGTTGTGCATCCTTTCCAGTACTGCAGCTCGCTGAAGAGAGAAATAATCGTGCCTCTTTCACACCGCAGAAGGTATGCTCCCCTTTGGAATAGTTGGCAACTTCCAGAAGTCCTAGTGTGGGCAAGGGCGCTGCAAAAATAAATATGATCTCCACTCCACGAACACAAGGAAGTGTCATCGCGGTTTCTGCGTTCTCGTCAAAAAGATACGTGAGCTGATCGGCCCATGCATCATTCTCGCCGTCAATTCCAGCATCTGGTCCTGCGTCTGGCAACGGGAAGCGGACATGCCAGCTGGATATGTACTGGTTCACCAAGCACCCATGTGTGTCTCGAAGCCGCAACCCACTAAGGCCAATCTTCTCGGTATCACCCCATGTACCCAACAACATTAGACAAACGGAAGTTACATCCTTCGGGCAGCCGGGGGGTGTCGCATCATTGGAACCGCTGATAAGCGACGTGGTTGCAGAGGATTGCGCTTGCGGCTTGTTGGGAGGACCGGCTTTACATAAAACTGCTTGTTCGCAACCGAACCGCTTCGCATCGTTTGCGCACCCAGAGCTCACAAAAAGAGTTGTCGACTGACAAAGAGTCCTATGCGCCTTGGCGGCGGGTGTCGAACTAAGCTGCGTTGGCTCCTGGTAAGCCGCTTTAGGAGCTTTTGCAGCAGCTTCTAAACGGATGTTCGCCGCATTGGTGAACACTCGCTGCAGCACATTTTTATTTTCGGTGAACAAAATATTCTCGCAGTTCGCTATTCCTACTTGGCGCAGGGGTATGACATCGCCAGAATTCTGCGCAATCTCACCACGAAAAACAAGTTTATCGTCTATTGTGATCTCCAGCAACCGCACCCCTTTGTTAGTGTGCACACGTCCACAGCCACCATAGTTGTGTATGCGTACCATAGACACAGTGACCGGTGAGGGGAGAATAAAGCCGATCAGGTGATGGTGGTCGGCACTATATGGCATTGTAAAGAGGCGCGTCTCATCATGTGTGTTGTTGATATCATTTATCAAATTCGCTACACGGCGACGTGGATCAATATTTTCAAGCTTGGAAGTCGATTTAATACACGTCTCGTACGATGTGAGTCCCGCGGCGCTATGGGAAGTAATAGGAACGTCCAGCTCACTCAGGGTTTCGGGAGGAGTCGGATGCTCAACAATAATGAAAAGTTTTTCGTTTGGTACTTTGTATGACAAAGAAGTGAAGCCGCCTTCAACCCTAATAGTTTCCGCCTCTTGCTCGTCGGTATTTGTTCCTGCGCTGTCCAATAATTTTGTCGGTATAACACGCTCGCCCTTTTCATCGAATATCTCTATGCCACTCAGGCCTACTTCATTTATGTCCCCCCACGTGGTAAGAAGGTTAAGCAAAATACACCTTCCATGCGGCATCTCATCTGCGAGGAAGAATTCTAGCCCTAATGGACGGTCATTGACCAAGTTGCTGTCACTTCCTTCAAAAGAAAAATCCACCTCAGGTTGTGGATAATCCTGTAGTGGCGAAGCAGGCATATCCGGCTTCCCTCTTACCCTCGGTGAGTCACACGAAAAAGGGATATTCTCAGTAACATTAGAGAGGGATGACCCGCAATGCGCGCTCTGAAGACCTCGTGGACGGCTACTGATACTTGGTTCCGCACTGCCACAGGAATAACTCGCATGCCTGCTACTCCCTCCACTGACCACTACCTGGTCAGACATGAGGAAGCTTCCACGGTGCGGCGGTAAGGGTGCATATAACTGAGAGGTGAGGCTCCTGTTCATCTCGCTGCACGCCAAGTCGCGGTACCGCAGGACAGTGCGGGCGCCTCTCACGCTGTTAATCCTTAGACTTTGGCCATGGGGGTTGGATTGCTTTCCAGTGCTAGGCATCATGGAACGGCGAACCAAATTTATATGGAAAACCTTTATTTGTTGTGTTTAGCCTATCACGGTTGAGGGCCACTGTATGTTTCTATTCCCTTTATTTTTTCACTTCTATATGTATATATATATATATATACTCTCTATATGACTGAAATATTTTTATACTTGTAATTATGGAGAAGGAAATTCGACAGAGTTGAAAAGGAGAGGGGAAAAAAAAGAAACCTGCTGCCTAAGAGTGTCCCTCCCCACTTGATGGATTGATTACACTTCCTTAACTCTTCCCTTTAAGATGGGACGGCGCTACGTCCAAGCGGATTAGAAATACGAAATATATATATATATCATTTTCCCACCACATCACACTCGAAAGAAGTGTACGCGGTACATGCGCCGAAGCACCCAAGCACTCAGTGTCACGGACCCGTTATAAAACAACTTACAAAAAAAACAAGGATTTATTCGTCCCTGCATGGAAAACCACTGCCCTCGACTAGGTCTGATGGGTGTGGCCAACCTCAACATGTTTTCTCCTCTTTTAATATATATATATATATATATATATATATATATATAGAAGTAACAATGACAATAAAAGAAGACGGTACGTCAACAAATGTCATTTGTCCATGACAAATGAGAAATTAAGTGGTGACAACAAAATAAAATAAAAAATGTTACCTCGCCTCCCTTGCCAGCTGCTGTTCCAGTGTTACTTCCACATACGTACAGCCAGAAGGAACGATAAACACCGTGCGGTTCCACGGATACGCCACCTCCTTCCCCTGACACGTGGCACAACACGGAATCGCGGCAGCACACATGGTGATTCACCCGCCAGAGAAGTCCCAGTAATGGTGGCAATTGTTATTCCTCCTTTTACTCCCTTGAAACATACAGTTACGCCTCGTTGGCTCACGATAACACGAGGTTGACGAGGCGTGCAACGCTGAGTCGTGAAGGGCGATACCGTGTGAAAGTGTGGCCTGTCACAACTTCTTCGAGTCTCGTCCAGTACTGCGCGGGAGCTTATTGATTGAGCATAAGGAGGAGAAAGGGGGAAGACAAACGGTAAAGCACACTCGCCCCGCATTGGAGCAAACAATGCTGCCGTCTTCATGGTAACCGAGCACCCTTCATATCCTTGGGCACTGTCTATGAGATGGAGCAGTGTTGTTCCCTTCCTTGACACGCCACACCGCAACCCTATTATCACTTGCCTCGTAGTAATCATTCAACCCTCTTGTTATTTAACTTGCTGCTCCTCTGCGGGAAGAAGCGTTCCTTGATCTGCTTTACTATTTCTCCAAACCATACGTACTGTAGAACCTGTAAGACGAAGATGAGTACCATGGAAAACACAACGGCAAACTCATCGTGCACCGAATCACCACCGCTGCGCCAACTCCCCATCAGCTTCGTCAACATTAGGCGCAACCAAGACAACGTCACATAGGTTCCACCAATCACACGAATAATGACAAACAAAAAGGCAAAAACAAATTCACACGCAGTTGCAGCTGTGATGAATGAGGGAATGTTAAGGATCCTAATAATAGACGATGCATGCAGTGGTATGTTGCTTAGTTCAAACATCCCAGTGTAGTACGACCCGTATTGATCAGAAAAAGGGAAAGATAACATGTAGGACCCTAGCAGACTAGTCAGAGCGTGTACCTTCCACGCCATACTCCACTTGTGCGCAAAACAGATAATGACATCCCACACAAAGTACGCGACAATGGACACGCGAAAGAATCGGTAATACGGAATTTCCCGGTAGACATCATCATCCAAATGGTAGTTATTGGCATGGAGGTTCATTAAAAAACAGACTGCGGACCCTATCATAAGCACCCCATTGTATATACTCACCGTACGAACAACGACATCGTCCCGTTTTCCCCGCGGGAGCCTACGGAAGGCATCGCCCAACAACCTCGGGTATATCTGTCCCACCGCATAGTACACCCCAAAGCAGAGAACTAACATCGGAAAGCATATGGGAAAATCGCGGACCAAAGGTGTCACGTAGACATCGTGTGCCCCGTAACGCCCCATTTTCCTTTTCCTTCTTTCTTTTCTTTTTTGTAAATAATGCTCCGCTGGACCTACAGCAACCAAACACCTGTTTGCCGAAGAAGGTTAATATATAGGTTCACGGAACTCACAGAAACCCACGCAGTGCCTATTTTTCCTAAGCGCTTAAGAACACCACACCTAAACTATGGCCCTCCTGCCGCGCTCGCGGTTTCGTTTATTTCTCCCTTTCCAAAAAAAGAAGAAAAAAACCAAGGATATAGACACATTCACGGTATAATGCATGATATATTAAAGGATCGGCACCGATGATAACGGTGAACAGCTAAGTAAAGGATGTATATATGTAAGCCGCCGGATAAACGTCGAAACACCTCATGTGTTGCCTCTCCACTGACCAACCACAATAACAAAACGCGAGATAGACGTCCCGCGTCCGGTAGAAGGAAAACTGGCAGTGCGCTGCGGCAACATATGCAATTTCTCCCTCACGACAATTCTCATCAGATGAGCATCTCTCGCTGCTTTTTCTGACATCCATAGACGTTGCCGAACACGTTAAATCGTAAAGAACGAAGAGAAAAAAGAACTCGGAAGACGGTCAAACATTAAATAGTCATATATAGCCAGTGTCACATGGGGTACCCACCCGTTTAACTTCTCAAAATTTCCTGTAGCCTCCCAGGGAATGTTAACCGTTAGAAAAGCCAAAGACTTGCCTTACTCCCCGCTGTCATGTATGCAACACACCACCTCCGAGGAGAACCCTACAGGGCCACGGACAGTCCGACTACAGCCCCCGATGTTTCTCATCTAAAGTCACAAAGAAGGGAACGTCGCCACCCCCACAGGCGCAACGTAGAAAAGCTTTCACTACACTCAACACATTGTGATTTACGGTGGGAAAGTTATTCTCTTCACACATATGTATATGTACGCATGTAACCCAAGTTACCATTGCAGGATACAGTGGAATGCAAATGACACGTTGTAGAAAGGATCTGTCGCCTTCTAACACCATTCCCACACCGCCACTACGATCCACTCAGGTGAAACTCCGAAGAGGGGAAAGTGATGCGCGCGATGAGTCGTCACAAACCACCAGGCGAGCGCATGGCAACATATTAGTGCTGTTCTTTCTCTCAACTAACTACTGTGAAATGATACCATGACTATTAAACTGTGACCAGTACTTGTGCATCTCCAGGGCGACAACGCAGCTGTCCCGCACAATTGCTTCCTCATGGTCGGTGTACCTCTCCAGGGTAGGGAGCGTCGCCGGGTCAGCAATAGCACCTAACGCCTCTGCAGCTTCATGCCGTACCATAGGCGCCTCGTGTTCATCACGTAGTGCGTCAAGTAGGGCAGATTGACTTGCAGGATGTTCCATTTGCCCCAGCACGAAGGCCACTTCGTGTCGGAAGAGTGCGCTTGTGTTGTCAGTCCTTAGAGCCCGGGAAAGCGCCGCCACAGCCTCAGCGGTGCCAATGTCGCGCAGGGTGAACATTGCTTGATAACGCAGCCAGAGGGAAGTGGCCCCGGTGGTGTCGCATAAAAGAGCCTCGAGCTCTTCTACAGTGTGTGGAACTCTGCCATTAGCGTTGACAGCGTTAAACGCTGGGCAGGGTCGATGGAAACAAAGGGGCATTTCGACTGCGGCCGCAAGGCATCCTCACCCAGCTCTTTCAGCATTTCAATGCGCTTCAGTGCCAGTTCGCACGACTCTCGGACAGCCGCCTCTGGTTCATTCTTTGGGTCCATCAAGCGTTGTAAGAGCGGCACACACGAGGAATCCCCAATCGCACCAAGCGCTTCAACAGCCTCGTGCCGTGTAACGGTGTCGTACTTACTGGCATCCGATGCAAACTGTTCAAGTGGCTTGCACGCCTCCTTCATGCCGGACTGGCCTAAATTGTAGACAAGCTCATGTTGTAGGAGCACGGAATCAGTCGTGTCAACAGCCTTTACAAGTAAATGCACCCCAACGGGGGTCTTGAGGATGGACTCCTTAAGACGATACAGCTCACGTGTGCGAATAAAAAGGGGCTCCGATGGGTCGAGTAGTTTGCTGTACTCCCGCTCATATTCAGAGAGGCCTTGCTCCATCCTTACTGTGGAAGAGGATGCTAGCGAAACGCAGGTGTTACTCAATAGCGGTGTGCCTTTTCACAACACGGTAACGAATGAAGAAAAGGAAGACAAAGTATGAGGAAAAAAGACAGTGTATACATAATTGGAAGCGAAAAACTGAGGAATAGGAAACAAAAAAAAGGTCGAGTTTCGAAACAATGCAAAAAACGAAGAGTTTGACACGCTTCTGAAGCGGGTCATACATATAACTGGCAGCGACACGGACCAGTGTACGCTAGTGCACCATCGCTCACTCACAATAAGCGCTGCAGTTCAAGCACTTGTATTGGTGGATATGGGAATAAGATACAATCAGTTCACTGTTACACATATTAAATGAAAAAAATTAAGTTTTTTTCTCGTTCCTCCTAGCCGGGAAGGTAAATCAGAGCATGGTAAACATGTGTCAGCCTCATGGCAACATACCAAGTTTTGTACTTTCCCAGGTAACACGCGCGTACGCCTTAAACTCCATCACTCTACCAATACGCAACGCACAGCGAAAAACATCAACGGAAAGTGCCCCACGTTTGTCCGATTTCACCCGGCTAGCACGCGGAGGGCGATACAATAATAAGAATCGATGGACATCCCCAGACCATGAAGACCACGCTCCGAGAGTGCTTCCCATCTCATCGTAAAACATCGCCGGACGTCACACAAGTGACCTTCTCAGGTGGTCCCTCCTTTCCACACACACCACCATACGCGTGCAAATATATATTATGAGGATATCAGCCACTTCAATATAAACAAACGAATGTTCATTATTAAGCGTTAAGGCACCGGAGGTGTATATGTAGGTGTGTGAAAAAAAAACCAGTGGTCAACTGTTTTTTTAACAAAAAAAACAGTTATCCCAACCCCACACGCCGCACCACCTTCGCTCTACCACCCAATGAGAATACTCCTATCGTTGCCACATCATTCGATCAACTCCTCCCCGGACACATGCTGACACACATACACACATAAGAGGAAAGGTAAAGAAGCCCAGTATACCCCCTCCTTCCGTGAAATGTCTCACGTAAAGACATCTTCAAACCCCACACTGCTGCAATAACACTTAAAACATGCAAGCAGTGTAGCAAACTCTGTGATGAAACAGCACAAAGACATTCAGCACCACTGCTGGACAGGTTTCAGAGTGCGTGCCGGGGGCGACGAGCTGAGCTAGTAGTGACAGCAACGGGATGTACCGTACCATAGCCAGAAAAAATTGGCTAAAGAACAACAATAGAAAAACTATCACACGGTCACTGTCAAATGTGATAAACCTCACTGAGCGAAACACAGAGTTTCTTACACAACGTGTCCACTGCTACAGCTACATTATGCCCCGAGACGACGAATCACCTGACGGAGTGCAAATACCTCTGAGAAAAACTTCTCCTTTGTATCCGCTGCATTCGTAAGCAGGGAGAAGGCTCCTCGTAGTGTTTCACGTTTGCATTCCGGGTACGATGAAATAAGCTGATCCACATAGGCATACCAGAACGGCGGGTGTGTCTCAAATATGGGAAACACGACGGCACTGCTAGCATTAACTGCACGGTCTTGGAATAGAATGATATTCATCGCAGTGTCTATAAGCCGCTTCCACAAATCATCATGCGGCGCCAAGCATTCGGCTAAATGCTCACGGATTTCCGCCGCGAAGCGTGGGGGTCTGCTGCCTTACCGTGTTCTGAACAGGGGGCAGTGGGCGAAGAGAGTCGCGAGGATAGAAATGACTGAGGCAACGGAGAAATTGCTCCACCGGTCGCATGATTGCCACTAGGCTGTAAGGAGGGGGAAAGAGCAATATTCTTTACCTCACGCACGAGCCCTGAGACAAACATGAGAAACTTAACCCACTAACAAGTACCGACGATTGCACATCCACATCTTCACACACAACAATAACCGTCCCAATCACTGCCAGAAGCTCCTCCGTCTTTAGAAGTCGTAGACAAAAATATAAGTTCTCCTCCACCAATAAGCGAATAAAGTCAAACGCCACTGCGGTAAACTTCACGTGTTCCTTGAATAAATTTGGCCCCACAAGTGCCAGCTTCCGCAGAAGCTCTGCCGTCATTGCTTCAAATGTCTCGTCACGGTAGTACATCATAGCACCGAAGGGAACAAAAGATCCTTCCATACATTTTTTCATTATATCCATGGCCCACCTTCCATGGTTTCAGAACCTTATTGTGCGATGACAACTCAGATGAAAGGGCAATCACATGATCCATGGAAAACGTCCGCTTCTCAATCTCTGCAATGAGGTCACAAACATACTTAAATAACAACAACCCCACCGAACTATTGCTGCTCGAAGACACGTGAAGCCTCCCGTATTTCCCCGGAGTAACAAGCTCGCAGAGGAAGCGCATGACAGCGGTCACTACAATTTGGGAATCTCCCATGACTTGACGACCACAGCAAATGCCGGGTACCCGCTCAAGAAACCAGTCTATGAAGTCCAAAAATGTTTGTGAGTCCTCTCTCAACGCTTGACATGCACCGCGCAAATCCCGCAGCCACCCTGCCACAAAACTCGGGTTCAATGCCTCATTATTGACAGTTCTATGCATGTTAAAATCAACGTTGCTAAGGTATGACTCCATCTGCTCCCTCGTGTAGTTCCCATTAGCACGGATATACCACAGTGACTCATTATGTTGGTGCGCAACTTGTACGTTTGCTCTGACTGTGCAAGCGGCAAGTCTGATGTTGGGGAAGATCGAACGACAGCTCACGCAGCAGCACGGTGGCGCTCGCGGCAGGCCTCGATAATGACATCAGTGGATGAGCGGATGATATCTACTGCGTCAATACAATCAGGCCCACGCAGTAAATTGTGACCCACGTTGTCCAGCACAAACTGGAAAAGATTAGCCCGATTCTGAAAAACATTGGTGACAATCGCAGACAGATTCCCCTGTCGAACACCAGTAATAACAGCCTGCATGTGCGTCAAGAAGTGAAGCATACCACGCTCTACAAAGCTGCTGTACAAAGCAGGATCACCATCACAAGCCTTGCGATGGTCAGCACACCCTTTAACGTAGGCAAAAACATGTGAACACGGCTCAATCCCGGCGCCCTCCACGTTAAATACCACTAACCACGCAATGCTCCCTGCGATATAAAATAACCAGCTCACGGAAAGAGGTGAGGAAAGAATCGACATGCCGACCGTCTGGTTGAGATAGTTTGCGAGATCGCCAAGGGAAGTGGCAGGGTCGAGGAGACAAACGGTGGCATAGCCCTCAGCCTGGGCAAGGACCGCCTCTGTGAGGCCACTGTCAACGTCATCCAATGAGAACGGGTCTACGCCACCAGCTTCTACACTGTGAATACGTCCCATCAAAAACGCCTGTAACAGCGGGGTATCACAAGTTCAATGTCACGTGTGTTTTGTTCAGAATAGCCGCGCCGTTTCGACGTTGTCAGTGCGACCCAAAAAGACATGACAGAAGTTGCCGTAGCAAAGCTTCCCTCTCGACCAAATGAAATCGACAAGACATCAACAGAAAGCGACTGGAAAGATGTTACCCACTGCTCAAAGGCCGCGACCTGTCTGAGATCCCGATAACCACAGGAAAGCACAACACGCCGGAAAGCTTCGGAAAGGAGTTCAATGTATCGCGGCACCTTAAGCCGTCCATCCCGAATCATTGTTACCTCTGTCAGTCTAGTAAG
>NHOR01000294.1:0-25545 GCA_002287245.1 Trypanosoma congolense | reverse complement strand
TGTGAACAAAATGGATACTGTTGGTTACAGCCAAGAGAGGTACGACACCGTCGTACGGGAGCTAAAGCTCTTGTTGAAGCAATTTCGATTCAAGGATGACGCTGTTGTGGGGTTCTGTCCAGTCAGTGGTATGAAGGGAACAAACATCAGCAAAACAGATAGTACTTCAACGCCGTGGTACACGGGCCCACCACTCTTGGAATTACTTGATCGCTGTCCACTCGAGAGCCGATTCCTTGACGCTTCCCTACGGTTGAGTGTGCAGGACGTACAGGACTCGAGGATATTTTGCAAGGTGGAGTGCGGAAAACTGAGAAAAAGTGATCGACTGATTTGTCCCCGCTGATGTGAAGGTGCATGTGCGAACTCTCGAAAGGCCCACGGCTGGAGGTCTCGTTGAGGCAGCCTTTGCGGGTGACACGGTTGTGATTGACACGTCGTCTTCGCTTGTAGGTCTTTACCCTGGTTGTGTGGGGTGTGACGCCGCATGTTCTGACGTAACACGTTGTTCAACAGACTTCAAGGCGCGCGTGCAGACATATGCTGCGCTGCCGAGGGCTATTCTCCCTGGAACGCGTTTCACGATGGTTTGCCATGCACTAACAGTGGAGGTGCAGGTGTTATCACTGCTTGCCAAGATGGGCCAGGGTGGCACCTGGTCTACAGGAATGGTGAAGTGTATTTCAAGGTCAACGCAGGCACTAATTGTGTTCAAGGCAGAACGAAAAATTCCATTGGAGCCAGCTGAAGTGTGTCGTGCTCTCGGGCGTTTTGTGTTGCAGCAGGACGGGGAGACGGTGGCTGGTGGATTGGTGGAGGCCGTTATGTTGTGAGTTGGTGTTCTTTATTCTCCTGAAGTACATAGCGTGGCAGCGCCCTCTGATACACTAATTCTTTATCACAAGTGCGGTGAAATGTGTTGATGTGACGGTGTGTGAAAGTGAAAAAAATATAGTCACAAACCTATTTTCCAATGAGCGAGGAGTTCGGGGCCGGGTGATGTGTGCGAAGGGTGAAACAGTCAGGTAAGCCACCGTTTTTGTACCGATGCTTGTGTTTTTATCTCATTGCGTAGCCGAGAGATAGTTCAAGAGTGTGTGCAGTTGCTGTGCTGCGCCCCTCTTTTTTCCTCTCCCTTAGTAGCAGTTTTATGGATTTTCTCGTTGGATACCTTGTTACTTCCTATGAAATGGTGATATTGGGGTACCACCAGCATCAGGAAAAAGGAAGAGTAGATGCTTAATTTATCGACTAAGCTTTCAGTGCGCTTTTTTCTGCGTTAGTTTTATTACACAGCGGTATTATGTCTTCTATTCTCCTATCTGTGTTCTTTCCTCTATTGGGCCTCCACACTTTTCCGCATTTATTTTTTATTTTATCATTCCTTCGCGTACAAAACGCATATTTCTTCTTCGTATCTTATTACAGAACAGGAAGGCCGGCAGACCGTGTCAGGGCCCGGTGTTGGTAGGCTAAGGTACGTGGACGTGAAAGGGTGGACATACACCTCAGTGACTTGTGCTGGTTGGCGCGCGTCCATTTGCCCGCCATTCGCCAATCTACGCTAGCTTCGCCGAGTGCAGTTGACCCTGAGGAACTCATCAGGGCGGGGGGATTGACTCCACTGCTAGCGCTAACACTAATATAACACTAAAATAGTACTAAAGCTGATCAGAAACAGGAGAGACAGCAGCAACAAAAGACAAAAGATAAAGGAGACATCAAAGGGGAGGACAAATACAGTAGAAATAGACAGGAAAAAATAAGATTTAAAGAGATAAGGTTTAATCAAGTAGGACAATCAAGAAAAACAAAAAAGGTAAAACGCCGTGAATTCGCACATTCTTTTACGCATACACAAGGTGGGAGAAATACAGTTCCACGTGCAAGAGCCTCCAAGAGTGTCGGGTGCGGCGAGCGATGAGCTTCTTTGGTTTGGGTCCCAGTCAGGACGGCATGGGAGGCCCGGTAGATTATGAACTCATGCCAGAGCCAATAGCAAAGGCGGATTTCATCCCCCTTCGGCTGAATATGAAGGAACGTAAGGTTCAGCGTCTGATGCGCGGCATCGTGATGGCCTCTCGCTACACTGACAAGGTTGACAATGAGGCTGCCCTGAAGGGCAATAAGAGGGACGCTACCATTCTCAAGGAGATAATGAGTGCTCTCAGTGGTCTCATTGTCGGATTGGATGTTGAAAAAGGCGCGGAGCTACACCGGAGTAAGGATTTTTGCCCCATTTGCCAGAGATATCCAGTCAGCTGTAGAGTCTTACCGGCGATACAAAATGATGAATCCAGACCTTTTCGCACAGACTACGTCAAGTTCCTGTACATGATTCAAGATGCCGTTCAGAACAAGAATGTAAGGGAGACACTCGGTTTCTGCGTTGCAGAGGGGGTGATCACAGTGGGAAGGTACTGCCACCTTTTGAATATAGGGAAAATATTACAGGATGAACGACTTCCTCTTTGCATTACCCCAGTACCTTTCATGAATAAACGGAGCAAATTGAATGCAGCGCTGCGTAACAAGGACATCACTGTGAACGGCCTTGTGAAGGAGTATAGTAAACGGTATGGTGCAAAGCAGGATAAGGTCGAGATAGCTGTACGAAGCCTCAACGACGCTAACAACTTTGCCAACGAAAATGTGGATAGCATCATTCAGCTGCTGGATCTCTTGCTTAAGCACTTTACACCGAACAATGTAATGGAGGCCACTGACCTAAATATTGTGGAAGGGGAGGACGGTAGTCGGCTCACACACAGCCACAGACGCCAGTATTATTTGTGTTGCAGAGTCTTTCCCTTTGGAAAAACATTTGCCGGAGTATGTTTTCCTTGTGGACAATTGCCGAGGAGGACATGCTGAACCCGAATGAGCCCTACGAACTCCGGTTCACCGGGCAGGGTTATCAGCGTGTACAGAAGGCGCCGAATCTCTACAACGCAATTAATGAGGTCTTACAACAAACAAAAATGGAACTTGGGGAATGGGTAGGTTCTGAGCGAATACACTTGGGTGATGACCAGGTTCCAAATGCCTTTCATTTATTTGATAAGTACGGGCAGGTTTCGCGGATTATTGTGCCTATTCTTCGAACTGTTAGTCATGTAGACAAGCTACAAGAGAGTCCTGCGCATAGGGCTTACATTAAGGAGGTGTGGGGGGGGCAACGGAAGCCAAGCTCGCCATTCTCCGCGATTTCTTCCGCCATGGTTTTGATGGTAGTGGCGGTGACAATATGGATGATGCTGGCAGTTGTGTTGATGGACGCTTAACAAGCGCATGGAACTGGTGCAATAACATTCGATGGAAGCCATTCTATCCACTTTTCCTGTTTGCGGGTTTTAGTTCATTTGATGGTGATTTAAGTCTTTAAGTTGTTCACTGACTGTGAGCGGGAAACTGTGAAGCGCCTTCTTTCTCACATGCTCTTTTTCTTTTTTTGTACTGGCTCCTTTTAATTCATTGCCTTCTCCCCTTTTTTGTTCTCCTCCTTCCTGGATCGTGTGGAAGTACAGAGGTTTTCTCATTCTTTCTTCCCGCTTCATTTGCTTATACGTTGACAATAACATACGAGGAGAGGAGTAAAGGAAAGGGGCAGTGAGGAGGAAGGTAAAGAAAAAAAACGAGTAACCAAAACTACAAGGGAAATGAGAGGGAAGCAGGTAGGCTCTCTGTTGATAGTGGGAGAAATATTGATTCCCTGTTCGTAATGCACCGCCGAAAATGGCTTCTTCGACTAAGGGGGTTGGGTAAAGGATGTGTTGCTAGTAAATGTTTTGTTTGTGCTTCTTCTCCCTTGTTCTCTGATTAGTTCCAACGCCACGATATAAACGCTTCGCCCATTTGCATTCCTCCCGCTTTGTTGTTGCTGCCGAAGTTTTCACTAGTTTCTCGAGGGAGCTCTGCATAGTCGTAGTCGCCAGAAACCGAGAGAAAACCGTATGCCTCCAAAGCTCCCCAATCTCAAGTTCAAACCAAGGCATGTAGTACGACCCAAAGAAGAACCAGACATTTCCGATTCTTCCACGGCTCTGGACAATCTCAGTATTGTACAGCTTGAACGACTACGGCGGCAGCGGGAGGCTGCCTTTGAGGAGCAGCAGAGAGGTTCAGAGAGGCGGCAGGATGAAGGTCACGGGGCCACTGCTTTAGAAAATCCTGACAAGGGCCCGGACATCACTGCGCCTCATGGCAGTGGCTCCATTGCCAGGGGAGGCCGCCCGAGGGAAGTGCTGCATCCGCTGCGGCTGCTCTTGCACATAATTACTCGAATTTACCCGCTGAGGCAGAGCGGTTTGGAGAGAATACCATGTCCTCTATTCTAAACATGGAGTCAGACTGCCCTGGGGCAGTCGTTTATCATCCAATTCCGCTAGACGGTTGTCCTCATGCGGGCGCGAGATACCAAAATGACGGAATGACAGAGGAAGACGACAGAGGTGAGGTGGGTTTGCCATCGGAGAATGATGGCGTTGCATTTCTAAAGGGATACAGTAAAGAGTTGGAGAATAGCAGGAAGGATAATTTACGTTTTGAACGTGATATTCTCCGCGCTTCCGCCAGCACGGATGTTGACCGTCGCGATGTCGGTGATTTGGTTTGGTTACAACTTCCACGGTTCCAGGCGGATGCGCCCTTCAAGTTGTCTAACCTCCCTCCGGGTAAAGTTGGGGAAATCAAAGTCTACAGAAGCGGCCGGATGGTTATGGAGATTTCCGGCGTTTCTTATGACATGACCGTAGAGGGACTCTCTTCTGGGGGCGGTGAGGCCTGCAACGTTGTTAGTGCCGTCACAGCTGCTCAGCAGCCGACAGATATGGCGGTGCTATCAACTGGGCTTTCTTTCAAGGAAGCTTGTTGCATGCCAACATAAATGTTGACGCACTGTAACATCGGCGGTATCGAAAGTCACGTGATAGGAGAAAGGAAGAAGTAACGAATGATATTCATACTTCTGAATGTTTATGCACCAGCGATTTATTCACTTTGAGCTGATTAGGGGTTTGTTATTTGGTGGCGTGGGTGGTACACGGTAGTCATTGCTCAGTGGTTCATAATATTATGAAAGTGATTCAAGGCTCACGTGCTCACCTCCCCGAAACGTGATAATTGTGTGCTTTTTAACCCATGTTGAGACGTGTTCCCTAATGCACGTGATTTTTTTTTCCATTTTTCTCCCCCACTTTTCTCACCGTATCCATTTAATGTGTAGTTACGCACGGAATATATCGATAAAGCCGCCCAGGTACACGGGATCAATATTTTGCTTTGCTTTTTGGCATATGCTCTTTTCGCTCACATTACTTTTACGTGGATACGCGTTGGTCACTAACGTTAACAGCCTTAGGGCATGGAACGGCAACAACTTGATAAGGATCAAAAAAATCAAGAAAAATCGAAGGAATTTTGGCTCTTTGCATTCCGTGACAATTTAGCAGATATCCGGGCATTCTCAAAATGCATTGAGGTTGCTGATATATTCGGTGACGGTGATTACAAGTTAATTATTGCGGATGCGTCGAAAAAACTAAAAGTGTACTCTGGTACAGGCCTCCTGAAGGAGATACAACTCTCGGTTGTTCCTTCCGCGGTCAATGTTTTCTACTCTGATGGTATTGACAAACCACATCTTCCTATCGTAGCTGTTTCAGGCGGGCCTTGCGTATTCATGTACCACGAACTGAGACCTTTCTATCGCTTTGCTGTGCCTTCTGTGAAGCTACACGCTGAGGCCTCGGTGTGGAAGAGCCTCGGTGCAGGCAAGCTCTCAGTGACTGATGCGTGTGTAATGTTGAAGGAATGCCGGATGAAGGGTGTGAGCTGTCGACACGTTCGGCGGATTTGTTAGCGAGTTCCACCCCAGAGGATCAGCAACGTACTGTACGACTGTACAAAGGCTTGCCTCTTGAGCAGCCCACCGTTGTGACGTGTTTGGGCTCACTGTGGCTGGACGCTGCGGAAGAGGGCGCTTGTAGTTGTCTCGTAATAGGTACGGAGGCACAACAAGTGTACGTACTGAAAAGCTTTTTTACGGAGATTGAGTTTCAGGTGCAGCTTCCGGGCGTTCCGGTGTGTATCGTCAC
Source organism: Trypanosoma congolense (assembly GCA_002287245.1). Lineage (NCBI taxonomy): Eukaryota > Euglenozoa > Kinetoplastea > Trypanosomatida > Trypanosomatidae > Trypanosoma > Trypanosoma congolense. The sequence continues at coordinate 19,450 of NHOR01000294.1, read as the reverse complement.
TCTCGGCACACGTCAAGCGGACCATCGCATTTTCGTTGCGTGTCGCGATAGCTGTGTGTACACGATCAAAAACGGTACGCTTTCAGATTACATCATTTACTGCGACGGCCCTATCCTACAGATTGTATGTTACGACAACCTCATCGTGGCCGCGTCTGCGCGCAACACACTTTCATACTACAAGCATAAGGGGAAGTGTGAGGCGACTGTTTTTCTCCCCTCCCCTGTAACAAGCATTGCCACACTGCTCGATGGCGTTACCGGAAAGGCTCGTGGGGTTGTTGTGACGTTGAGCTGTGGAGCGGTGCGTGTCTACGTGGGGAAATCGTTGCTTAATGAGACGCAAGTGCACGGCAAAGTGACGGGTATGCGGTTTGGCCGCCTTGGCAGAAAGACGCAGCGCTTGTTTTGGTGATGCAGAACGGGTCCCTGGTAGTGGAGGTGTTACATCGAAGTGCATCCTTCGAGTATAAAAAAATTCAGGATTCAGGACCGCCAGCTGAGCAGGACGTACCCATTCCTGTTCCACCTCTCACGAGTGTTTTTATTGCGCAGGCTGAGCGTGAGCGCGCCTACAGTGTTGACGTACACAGATTGTTTCAGCGCGACCTCACTCTCATGAGGCTCAGTGCGGCCAAGGCGTTTCTTTCGTTGATGTCAAACAAATGTGCTACTGGAAGCACGGAGTCGGATGAGGTAGTGGCAGCTCGCCCTCCAGATACAGTAACTCTATTCGTGTGGTCACATCTGTTCAGGGGCTTGGCCCGACGTTCAAAGTTAAGCAAGATTCAGAACATAAGCAAAAAGGTTCTGCGTGACCTGTCCATTGTTGCGGTGTATCCGGCTGCTGCTTACAGGGTTCCGAAGTCAATTTTAGGAGTGCCTTTTATTTTGCCCTCGATGATTTCCACCTATGAGATACTCGTAGAACGCGTTGATGACAGTGTTGCAGATGAAGGGATCGACTTGCGTGTTGTTGCTCCAGATGGTGGAATGTTCTTGGCGTCGGTTGCAGTGAAGATGCCAGATGCCGCGTCCATAGGAGATGCTTCTTAAGCAACAACAACATAAACATATAATATATATATATATATATATATATATATGTATGGCGAAAGGGGGGAAAGGCGGTACTAGGGATATTTTTTTGTATCCAATGTTTTGTCAGGCAGATGGATCTTCCATGCCGGTATCACCGTTTCCGTTGTGTTCATTTGCTTTTGTGTTGTTTCGTTGTTTTTTTAGTGGCCTCTAACGCAGTGTTGTTTCATTTAAGAAATGATCTTTATTTCTTTGCTCCCATCTTCTTTGCCCCCACCCCTTTCTAATGTATTCGACTTTTTCTAATTTTTTCCCCCTGCTCCTGTCACGCACAAATACACACACGTATACTTACATATCTTTTCTTTCTTAAAAAAAACAACAACAGGACATCAAAGGAAATGAGTGCGGCTGAGGGGGGACCTCCATCTGCCGCCTCAGCGCAGGATGTGCATAAGGAGATGCTGAAGGAACAAGAATACATCCGAAGGGAACTTTATGGTTCGATTTTGGATGATAACCGGAGAGGCAGCGATGGTGAGATAACACTTTCAGATACTGTACGCTTGGCAAAAGAGGCTCGGGAAGAACTCACCAGGGCGGCGTTGCGTCCAATTAATGAAAAGATGACAGGCTTTCGTGCTTTTACCGCTGATTTGAAGGAGCCATGTAACAAAGCCGTTTTATCGTTATTTTTGTTTACTACAGCACTTATGTTCACCCTTCCCATTGTTGCGCTCCTCATTGGCATGCACGTTGTTGCGCCCATAGTGGGTTGGGACGATGGAGCATGTGGCGGCCTTATGGCTGTTGTGACCACCGTTTTTATCATGGCGGGTTATGTCGTCTATTCGTTGACAGAGCCAGTTTCACTGAAGGAGACAACAGAAGGCAAAAAGCAAAACTAGGGGAATGTTTTCGCCGCATTTGCCCTATGGGCACGTACTGATAGTGGAGGTCCTGCTCCAGGCGTTGCTCGTCACTTTCTTTTGAATGGCTGGTGTGTTTATGTTGCAACCATTTTGTTTCGTATTATTTACCTTCCGTTGGGAATTTTTGCTCATAAGAAATGCCCTTCAGATTTCTTTCCTGCTGCTCCTGTACTGTCTCGTTGTTAAGTTGCTGGACATCGACAGTTGCAGGTGGGCCGGGGATCGGCTATGTGCAGCTGTGCTTCGGTTTGCTCACCCGTTTCTTAGTCCCCAGGCTCGTTGAAGGCTTTTTGCTGGAATTCCTACCAGGGAGCCGGTTACACTGGCCTGGTGTTTGCCTGCCGTTTGCGTTAATATTCCCACGCTCTTTCTTCTCTCCTCACTCACTTGCGTGAGGGTGTTGTCTTTTGAACGAAATGCGGGTGGTGTTTGTTGCAGTGGCAGGTGGTTCTCATCCTTCCCACAGCAGCGTTGAATAATCAATAAAGCGAATAAGAGTGAGAGGACAGTCGAAAATAATTCTTTGTTGTTTTCCTTCTTATCATTTCTGTTCCATGCTTTTTTTTTTAACTGGAAAAAAAATTCCCCATAGACAGTGCCAGTGAAATTAGCGTTAATTTTTCCTTTCATTAGTATGGGGGTGGCACATAGCGAGGCGGCCAGATATGGCATAACATTTGCTGTTCACCTTGGCCTCATTTTGCTATGGATGGCTGGCTGCTATATTTTATCTAAAATGCGCAAGAACGATGGGACATCGACATCAACCACTGCTGTTGTTGCCGATAACAAGTGTCTAGCCACGACCGTAGGGAAGTCGTCGATTACGTCAATGAACGAAACGAAGGGATGGGTGCCAACACGCACCACAACGGCGGAATGTCCCGAGAGGGCAGTGGTGCCCCCCGGTACGACTTCAGCGGTGAATATAACCGACCAGTTAGTGAAAATGTTTATTACAATGATGATAAAGTATAAGACGCGGCCTACACTGCTCACCATTACGGTGGCGGATGCTTCAGGAAGAATTCAAATGCTTAAAGATCCCTCAACGTTCACGAAGTGCCCTATGACGCGGTTTATAGCAGCAACAAAAATCAACACAAAACCTAAATTCTCAATCCCCTATTTGTGGCATCTACTCCGCCAAGAAGAGTGAAACTATGCGAATGCACCGCAATGTGGAATGTAGTGCTCGTTACACACTGCAACGATTTCACCACCATCAGGATTAAGAGAAAAAAATGTGGCAATCGAAGCTGGAAGAAAGAAGGAATCAACCTGTAAACAACGTATACCCATATTCTTCTACAGTACCTCACCAGCAGTGCCCCCAACAAGTCAACGTCCTAAAATCATGACATATAAACATATATAGAGAAAGACGAAAAAAAGGCCACAACACTGTAGAAACACAAAAAGCAAAGAAATCTTGTACTGCTAAAGTTCAACACAAGTAAAAAAAAAGCACCACGTTCAGGAAAAGAATAAAAACAACAAATATCTCCTTAAAAAAGAGAAGCAAACAAAAAAAAGCAGCTTTCACAAAGCAAAGAAAAAAAATGAAAAAGTAAATCAAATGAAAATAAATTGCTATCCATCCAACCCTAAAACAACAATCACGCACCGGTATCATAAAAAAAAAAAACAATTGCAAAATAATAAAAAAGCAAATAAAAAGATGAATGAACTCAAAAACAATATTTAAAAAACCAATATACCATTAACGATCGTCTCCGCACGACTCAAAAATATATATATATATAAATCACAAAAAACATCTTTGTCTCCACACTCATGTGGTCCGAGAGACGCCGCCACCGGGGGTTAGCGCCGGGGTTTTCTTTGCCTATAGTTGCACTACTCTCACTTCTTTCCCTTCTTGTTTCTTGCATTTTACTGCGTTTGTGTGTCCGTGTGCACAGCACGAGTTAGGATTAAGGCGAAGGGGCTTTAGCCATGGAGCGGCCTTCGTGTTCGCGTGCCGTGTGCCATCTTGGTGCGCTCCGAGATTGATAGTGTGGGGCAACTTTCCCGGTGCGCAGACACGCGATCGTGATGGCGACGACCGACTGGAGTCTCTGAGTGAATGTGAATGAAAATACGCGTTACAAGGAATACTCTTCTTTCCCCGGCTGATGGCGTGTGGCTTTGTGGCGCTGTGCTCTCCTTTTCCCACATTCCTTACTACGCTGTTTATCCCTGCTTCGGGGTTAGGGTGCCATTGACACTTTTGCTTTTTCTTGCACTAGTGCTGGTACTGTCCTCGATTTGGCTTCAGTAACCCTCACCCATGACGATAAACCACTTGCGACGGTCTTATGACACACGCCCGACCATGGATTGAACCCGAGTGTTACGAATACTATGGTGGCGCCGCACAACATCTCCAGCAGCGTGCGTCCTGCGTCTGAGGCATTTGAGGTCCCCCTCCACACGTGGGTGCGAGCCCATGCACCGGTGTGTCCGCCGTGTGACTGTTGGGCATCGCGCCCGTTCTTCTATTTCCTCCCTTCGTTTTTGCGTGCGTAACATGGTGTGGCTGTTCCTGCACGTGGTGCTCCTCACGTCCGTGATGAATTTGTCGAATCCGTGTTTCAGCTGAGCTGCAATGCTGACATTTGTACGTATTGTCTGTTTGACTTCTGAGTGGCTGTGGGAGCGTGCATCACCAGTGAGGTAGCGCTGGCGCGTGTGCATGTGCGCGTATACGTGTGGCCTATGATGGACACTTGTTGATGGTCCAAACAGGTTCCGATGTTTACACCAATGAGGGATCTTCACAACACATATCACCTTTCGGGTCTGATGGCCAACGTGCTCGTGGTACTGAAGTTGTCAGCCACGCGCACGCCCAGACACTTAGGCACCCACATGAGCTGTGTATGACTGCATGGTGAGGAGAAGACAATGGGCAGCGATGTACAACATGTTTGAAGTGCACTGAACCCGTATGAGGACAGCGTAACACAGACCTGCACTGAGACCTGTCTTCCCTTTTCCTTTCCTTTCTTCTCCTCTCCTCTTCTCTCTATCTGGCCACTCCCTTCCGCCACTCTTGCCTCCTTTCTGCTACACCCTCCCTTCCCCACCGCTTTCATTGAGAATGCTGCTCCCGGAGCTCCCCGCCGCTGATGAAAGAGTTTTCCAATGCCACGGAGCTGGTGTGACGGAACTCGTGTGTATGTGTCGATACAACTGTGAACTCAATCTTTCGCTCCGAGCTGACGCGCGGGGTGCTGCGCTTTGCGGCATCGGAGCACTGCCACCACTACGCGCTCCTCGACCTGGTGCACCGGTGTGGGGGATGAGCATTTATGCATACCGAACTAACAGCAACATCTGAGCAAATACCGTGACGTTTATAGTTACTCTGACGCAGTACGTGTGCAATCGGTAGTCGAATGCGCGTGCGTGTGCTGACTCGGATGGGTGTGGCAACTATTTCAGAAGGTCCACCTTGGAGTTGTGTCCTGGGCTTGATTGCCGGTGTCCTTGTTTGCACACTCATGTGGTCCGAGAGACGCCGCCACCGGGGGGTTAGCGCCGGGGGTTTTCTTTGCCTATAGTTGCACTACTCTCACTTCTTTCCCTTCTTGTTTCTTGCATTTTACTGCGTTTGTGTGTCCGTGTGCACAGCACGAGTTAGGATTAAGGCGAAGGGGCTTTAGCCATGGAGCGGCCTTCGTGTTCGCGTGCCGTGTGCCATCTTGGTGCGCTCCGAGATTGATAGTGTGGGGCAACTTTCCCGGTGCGCAGACACGCGATGTGATGACGACGACCGACTGGAGTCTCTGAGTGAATGTGAATGAAAATACGCGTTACAAGGAATACTCTTCTTTCCCCGGCTGATGGCGTGTGGCTTTGTGGCGCTGTGCTCTCCTTTTCCCACATTCCTTACTACGCTGTTTATCCCTGCTTCGGGGTTAGGGTGCCATTGACACTTTTGCTTTTTCTTGCACTAGTGCTGGTACTGTCCTCGATTTGGCTTCAGTAACCCTCACCCATGACGATAAACCACTTGCGACGGTCTTATGACACACGCCCGACCATGGATTGAGCCCGAGTGTTACGAATACTATGGTGGCGCCGCACAACATCTCCAGCAGCGTGCGTCCTGCGTCTGAGGCATTTGAGGTCCCCCTCCACACGTGGGTGCGAGCCCATGCACCGGTGTGTCCGCCGTGTGACTGTTGGGCATCGCGCCCGTTCTTCTATTTCCTCCCTTCGTTTTTGCGTGCGTAACATGGTGTGGCTGTTCCTGCACGTGGTGCTCCTCACGTCCGTGATGAATTTGTCGAATCCGTGTTTCAGCTGAGCTGCAATGCTGACATTTGTACGTATTGTCTGTTTGACTTCTGAGTGGCTGTGGGAGCGTGCATCACCAGTGAGGTAGCGCTGGCGCGTGTGCATGTGCGCGTATACGTGTGGCCTATGATGGACACTTGTTGATGGTCCAAACAGGTTCCGATGTTACACCAATGAGGGATCTTCACAACACATATCACCTTTCGGGTCTGATGGCCAACGTGCTCGTGGTACTGAAGTTGTCAGCCACGCGCACGCCCAGACACTTAGGCACCCACATGAGCTGTGTATGACTGCATGGTGAGGAGAAGACAATGGGCAGCGATGTACAACATGTTTGAAGTGCACTGAACCCGTATGAGGACAGCGTAACACAGACCTGCACTGAGACCTGTCTTCCCTTTTCCTTTCCTTTCTTCTCCTCTCCTCTTCTCTCTATCTGGCCACTCCCTTCCGCCACTCTTGCCTCCTTTCTGCTACACCCTCCCTTCCCCACCGCTTTCATTGAGAATGCTGCTCCCGGAGCTCCCCGCCGCTGATGAAAGAGTTTCCAATGCCACGGAGCTGGTGTGACGGAACTCGTGTGTATGTGTCGATACAACTGTGAACTCAATCTTTCGCTCCGAGCTGACGCGCGGGGTGCTGCGCTTTGCGGCATCGGAGCACTGCCACCACTACGCGCTCCTCGACCTGGTGCACCGGTGTGGGGGATGAGCATTTATGCATACCGAACTAACAGCAACATCTGAGCAAATACCGTGACGTTTATAGTTACTCTGACGCAGTACGTGTGCAATCGGTAGTCGAATGCGCGTGCGTGTGCTGACTCGGATGGGTGTGGCAACTATTTCAGAAGGTCCACCTTGGAGTTGTGTCCTGGGCTTGATTGCCGGTGTCCTTGTTTGCACACTCATGTGGTCCGAGAGACGCCGCCACCGGGGGGTTAGCGCCGGGGTTTTCTTTGCCTATAGTTGCACTACTCTCACTTCTTTCCCTTCTTGTTTCTTGCATTTTTACTGCGTTTGTGTGTCCGTGTGCACAGCACGAGTTAGGATTAAGGCGAAGGGGCTTTAGCCATGGAGCGGCCTTCGTGTTCGCGTGCCGTGTGCCATCTTGGTGCGCTCCGAGATTGATAGTGTGGGGCAACTTTCCCGGTGCGCAGACACGCGATGTGATGACGACGACCGACTGGAGTCTCTGAGTGAATGTGAATGAAAATACGCGTTACAAGGAATACTCTTCTTTCCCCGGCTGATGGCGTGTGGCTTTGTGGCGCTGTGCTCTCCTTTTCCCACATTCCTTACTACGCTGTTTATCCCTGCTTCGGGGTTAGGGTGCCATTGACACTTTTGCTTTTTCTTGCACTAGTGCTGGTACTGTCCTCGATTTGGCTTCAGTAACCCTCACCCATGACGATAAACCACTTGCGACGGTCTTATGACACACGCCCGACCATGGATTGAGCCCGAGTGTTACGAATACTATGGTGGCGCCGCACAACATCTCCAGCAGCGTGCGTCCTGCGTCTGAGGCATTTGAGGTCCCCCTCCACACGTGGGTGCGAGCCCATGCACCGGTGTGTCCGCCGTGTGACTGTTGGGCATCGCGCCCGTTCTTCTATTTCCTCCCTTCGTTTTTGCGTGCGTAACATGGTGTGGCTGTTCCTGCACGTGGTGCTCCTCACGTCCGTGATGAATTTGTCGAATCCGTGTTTCAGCTGAGCTGCAATGCTGACATTTGTACGTATTGTCTGTTTGACTTCTGAGTGGCTGTGGGAGCGTGCATCACCAGTGAGGTAGCGCTGGCGCGTGTGCATGTGCGCGTATACGTGTGGCCTATGATGGACACTTGTTGATGGTCCAAACAGGTTCCGATGTTACACCAATGAGGGATCTTCACAACACATATCACCTTTCGGGTCTGATGGCCAACGTGCTCGTGGTACTGAAGTTGTCAGCCACGCGCACGCCCAGACACTTAGGCACCCACATGAGCTGTGTATGACTGCATGGTGAGGAGAAGACAATGGGCAGCGATGTACAACATGTTTGAAGTGCACTGAACCCGTATGAGGACAGCGTAACACAGACCTGCACTGAGACCTGTCTTCCCTTTTCCTTTCCTTTCTTCTCCTCTCCTCTTCTCTCTATCTGGCCACTCCCTTCCGCCACTCTTGCCTCCTTTCTGCTACACCCTCCCTTCCCCACCGCTTTCATTGAGAATGCTGCTCCCGGAGCTCCCCGCCGCTGATGAAAGAGTTTCCAATGCCACGGAGCTGGTGTGACGGAACTCGTGTGTATGTGTCGATACAACTGTGAACTCAATCTTTCGCTCCGAGCTGACGCGCGGGGTGCTGCGCTTTGCGGCATCGGAGCACTGCCACCACTACGCGCTCCTCGACCTGGTGCACCGGTGTGGGGGATGAGCATTTATGCATACCGAACTAACAGCAACATCTGAGCAAATACCGTGACGTTTATAGTTACTCTGACGCAGTACGTGTGCAATCGGTAGTCGAATGCGCGTGCGTGTGCTGACTCGGATGGGTGTGGCAACTATTTCAGAAGGTCCACCTTGGAGTTGTGTCCTGGGCTTGATTGCCGGTGTCCTTGTTTGCACACTCATGTGGTCCGAGAGACGCCGCCACCGGGGGGTTAGCGCCGGGGTTTTCTTTGCCTATAGTTGCACTACTCTCACTTCTTTCCCTTCTTGTTTCTTGCATTTTACTGCGTTTGTGTGTCCGTGTGCACAGCACGAGTTAGGATTAAGGCGAAGGGGCTTTAGCCATGGAGCGGCCTTCGTGTTCGCGTGCCGTGTGCCATCTTGGTGCGCTCCGAGATTGATAGTGTGGGGCAACTTTCCCGGTGCGCAGACACGCGATGTGATGACGACGACCGACTGGAGTCTCTGAGTGAATGTGAATGAAAATACGCGTTACAAGGAATACTCTTCTTTCCCCGGCTGATGGCGTGTGGCTTTGTGGCGCTGTGCTCTCCTTTTCCCACATTCCTTACTACGCTGTTTATCCCTGCTTCGGGGTTAGGGTGCCATTGACACTTTTGCTTTTTCTTGCACTAGTGCTGGTACTGTCCTCGATTTGGCTTCAGTAACCCTCACCCATGACGATAAACCACTTGCGACGGTCTTATGACACACGCCCGACCATGGATTGAGCCCGAGTGTTACGAATACTATGGTGGCGCCGCACAACATCTCCAGCAGCGTGCGTCCTGCGTCTGAGGCATTTGAGGTCCCCCTCCACACGTGGGTGCGAGCCCATGCACCGGTGTGTCCGCCGTGTGACTGTTGGGCATCGCGCCCGTTCTTCTATTTCCTCCCTTCGTTTTTGCGTGCGTAACATGGTGTGGCTGTTCCTGCACGTGGTGCTCCTCACGTCCGTGATGAATTTGTCGAATCCGTGTTTCAGCTGAGCTGCAATGCTGACATTTGTACGTATTGTCTGTTTGACTTCTGAGTGGCTGTGGGAGCGTGCATCACCAGTGAGGTAGCGCTGGCGCGTGTGCATGTGCGCGTATACGTGTGGCCTATGATGGACACTTGTTGATGGTCCAAACAGGTTCCGATGTTACACCAATGAGGGATCTTCACAACACATATCACCTTTCGGGTCTGATGGCCAACGTGCTCGTGGTACTGAAGTTGTCAGCCACGCGCACGCCCAGACACTTAGGCACCCACATGAGCTGTGTATGACTGCATGGTGAGGAGAAGACAATGGGCAGCGATGTACAACATGTTTGAAGTGCACTGAACCCGTATGAGGACAGCGTAACACAGACCTGCACTGAGACCTGTCTTCCCTTTTCCTTTCCTTTCTTCTCCTCTCCTCTTCTCTCTATCTGGCCACTCCCTTCCGCCACTCTTGCCTCCTTTCTGCTACACCCTCCCTTCCCCACCGCTTTCATTGAGAATGCTGCTCCCGGAGCTCCCCGCCGCTGATGAAAGAGTTTCCAATGCCACGGAGCTGGTGTGACGGAACTCGTGTGTATGTGTCGATACAACTGTGAACTCAATCTTTCGCTCCGAGCTGACGCGCGGGGTGCTGCGCTTTGCGGCATCGGAGCACTGCCACCACTACGCGCTCCTCGACCTGGTGCACCGGTGTGGGGGATGAGCATTTATGCATACCGAACTAACAGCAACATCTGAGCAAATACCGTGACGTTTATAGTTACTCTGACGCAGTACGTGTGCAATCGGTAGTCGAATGCGCGTGCGTGTGCTGACTCGGATGGGTGCGGCAACTATTTCAGAAGGTCCACCTTGGAGTTGTGTCCTGGGCTTGATTGCCGGTGTCCTTGTTTGCACACTCATGTGGTCCGAGAGACGCCGCCACCGGGGGGTTAGCGCCGGGGTTTTCTTTGCCTATAGTTGCACTACTCTCACTTCTTTCCCTTCTTGTTTCTTGCATTTTACTGCGTTTGTGTGTCCGTGTGCACAGCACGAGTTAGGATTAAGGCGAAGGGGCTTTAGCCATGGAGCGGCCTTCGTGTTCGCGTGCCGTGTGCCATCTTGGTGCGCTCCGAGATTGATAGTGTGGGGCAACTTTCCCGGTGCGCAGACACGCGATGTGATGACGACGACCGACTGGAGTCTCTGAGTGAATGTGAATGAAAATACGCGTTACAAGGAATACTCTTCTTTCCCCGGCTGATGGCGTGTGGCTTTGTGGCGCTGTGCTCTCCTTTTCCCACATTCCTTACTACGCTGTTTATCCCTGCTTCGGGGTTAGGGTGCCATTGACACTTTTGCTTTTTCTTGCACTAGTGCTGGTACTGTCCTCGATTTGGCTTCAGTAACCCTCACCCATGACGATAAACCACTTGCGACGGTCTTATGACACACGTCCGACCATGGATTGAGCCCGAGTGTTACGAATACTATGGTGGCGCCGCACAACATCTCCAGCAGCGTGCGTCCTGCGTCTGAGGCATTTGAGGTCCCCCTCCACACGTGGGTGCGAGCCCATGCACCGGTGTGTCCGCCGTGTGACTGTTGGGCATCGCGCCCGTTCTTCTATTTCCTCCCTTCGTTTTTGCGTGCGTAACATGGTGTGGCTGTTCCTGCACGTGGTGCTCCTCACGTCCGTGATGAATTTGTCGAATCCGTGTTTCAGCTGAGCTGCAATGCTGACATTTGTACGTATTGTCTGTTTGACTTCTGAGTGGCTGTGGGAGCGTGCATCACCAGTGAGGTAGCGCTGGCGCGTGTGCATGTGCGCGTATACGTGTGGCCTATGATGGACACTTGTTGATGGTCCAAACAGGTTCCGATGTTACACCAATGAGGGATCTTCACAACACATATCACCTTTCGGGTCTGGTGGCCAACGTGCTCGTGGTACTGAAGTTGTCAGCCACGCGCACGCCCAGACACTTAGGCACCCACATGAGCTGTGTATGACTGCATGGTGAGGAGAAGACAATGGGCAGCGATGTACAACATGTTTGAAGTGCACTGAACCCGTATGAGGACAGCGTAACACAGACCTGCACTGAGACCTGTCTTCCCTTTTCCTTTCCTTTCTTCTCCTCTCCTCTTCTCTCTATCTGGCCACTCCCTTCCGCCACTCTTGCCTCCTTTCTGCTACACCCTCCCTTCCCCACCGCTTTCATTGAGAATGCTGCTCCCGGAGCTCCCCGCCGCTGATGAAAGAGTTTCCAATGCCACGGAGCTGGTGTGACGGAACTCGTGTGTATGTGTCGATACAACTGTGAACTCAATCTTTCGCTCCGAGCTGACGCGCGGGGTGCTGCGCTTTGCGGCATCGGAGCACTGCCACCACTACGCGCTCCTCGACCTGGTGCACCGGTGTGGGGGATGAGCATTTATGCATACCGAACTAACAGCAACATCTGAGCAAATACCGTGACGTTTATAGTTACTCTGACGCAGTACGTGTGCAATCGGTAGTCGAATGCGCGTGCGTGTGCTGACTCGGATGGGTGCGGCAACTATTTCAGAAGGTCCACCTTGGAGTTGTGTCCTGGGCTTGATTGCCGGTGTCCTTGTTTGCACACTCATGTGGTCCGAGAGACGCCGCCACCGGGGGGTTAGCGCCGGGGTTTTCTTTGCCTATAGTTGCACTACTCTCACTTCTTTCCCTTCTTGTTTCTTGCATTTTACTGCGTTTGTGTGTCCGTGTGCACAGCACGAGTTAGGATTAAGGCGAAGGGGCTTTAGCCATGGAGCGGCCTTCGTGTTCGCGTGCCGTGTGCCATCTTGGTGCGCTCCGAGATTGATAGTGTGGGGCAACTTTCCCGGTGCGCAGACACGCGATGTGATGGCGACGACCGACTGGAGTCTCTGAGTGAATGTGAATGAAAATACGCGTTACAAGGAATACTCTTCTTTCCCCGGCTGATGGCGTGTGGCTTTGTGGCGCTGTGCTCTCCTTTTCCCACATTCCTTACTACGCTGTTTATCCCTGCTTCGGGGTTAGGGTGCCATTGACACTTTTGCTTTTTCTTGCACTAGTGCTGGTACTGTCCTCGATTTGGCTTCAGTAACCCTCACCCATGACGATAAACCACTTGCGACGGTCTTATGACACACGCCCGACCATGGATTGAACCCGAGTGTTACGAATACTATGGTGGCGCCGCACAACATCTCCAGCAGCGTGCGTCCTGCGTCTGAGGCATTTGAGGTCCCCCTCCACACGTGGGTGCGAGCCCATGCACCGGTGTGTCCGCCGTGTGACTGTTGGGCATCGCGCCCGTTCTTCTATTTCCTCCCTTCGTTTTTGCGTGCGTAACATGGTGTGGCTGTTCCTGCACGTGGTGCTCCTCACGTCCGTGATGAATTTGTCGAATCCGTGTTTCAGCTGAGCTGCAATGCTGACATTTGTACGTATTGTCTGTTTGACTTCTGAGTGGCTGTGGGAGCGTGCATCACCAGTGAGGTAGCGCTGGCGCGTGTGCATGTGCGCGTATACGTGTGGCCTATGATGGACACTTGTTGATGGTCCAAACAGGTTCCGATGTTACAACCAATGAGGGATCTTCACAACACATATCACCTTTCGGGTCTGATGGCCAACGTGCTCGTGGTACTGAAGTTGTCAGCCACGCGCACGCCCAGACACTTAGGCACCCACATGAGCTGTGTATGACTGCATGGTGAGGAGAAGACAATGGGCAGCGATGTACAACATGTTTGAAGTGCACTGAACCCGTATGAGGACAGCGTAACACAGACCTGCACTGAGACCTGTCTTCCCTTTTCCTTTCCTTTCTTCTCCTCTCCTCTTCTCTCTATCTGGCCACTCCCTTCCGCCACTCTTGCCTCCTTTCTGCTACACCCTCCCTTCCCCACCGCTTTCATTGAGAATGCTGCTCCCGGAGCTCCCCGCCGCTGATGAAAGAGTTTCCAATGCCACGGAGCTGGTGTGACGGAACTCGTGTGTATGTGTCGATACAACTGTGAACTCAATCTTTCGCTCCGAGCTGACGCGCGGGGTGCTGCGCTTTGCGGCATCGGAGCACTGCCACCACTACGCGCTCCTCGACCTGGTGCACCGGTGTGGGGGATGAGCATTTATGCATACCGAACTAACAGCAACATCTGAGCAAATACCGTGACGTTTATAGTTACTCTGACGCAGTACGTGTGCAATCGGTAGTCGAATGCGCGTGCGTGTGCTGACTCGGATGGGTGCGGCAACTATTTCAGAAGGTCCACCTTGGAGTTGTGTCCTGGGCTTGATTGCCGGTGTCCTTGTTTGCACACTCATGTGGTCCGAGAGACGCCGCCACCGGGGGGTTAGCGCCGGGGTTTTCTTTGCCTATAGTTGCACTACTCTCACTTCTTTCCCTTCTTGTTTCTTGCATTTTACTGCGTTTGTGTGTCCGTGTGCACAGCACGAGTTAGGATTAAGGCGAAGGGGCTTTAGCCATGGAGCGGCCTTCGTGTTCGCGTGCCGTGTGCCATCTTGGTGCGCTCCGAGATTGATAGTGTGGGGCAACTTTCCCGGTGCGCAGACACGCGATGTGATGACGACGACCGACTGGAGTCTCTGAGTGAATGTGAATGAAAATACGCGTTACAAGGAATACTCTTCTTTCCCCGGCTGATGGCGTGTGGCTTTGTGGCGCTGTGCTCTCCTTTTCCCACATTCCTTACTACGCTGTTTATCCCTGCTTCGGGGTTAGGGTGCCATTGACACTTTTGCTTTTTCTTGCACTAGTGCTGGTACTGTCCTCGATTTGGCTTCAGTAACCCTCACCCATGACGATAAACCACTTGCGACGGTCTTATGACACACGCCCGACCATGGATTGAGCCCGAGTGTTACGAATACTATGGTGGCGCCGCACAACATCTCCAGCAGCGTGCGTCCTGCGTCTGAGGCATTTGAGGTCCCCCTCCACACGTGGGTGCGAGCCCATGCACCGGTGTGTCCGCCGTGTGACTGTTGGGCATCGCGCCCGTTCTTCTATTTCCTCCCTTCGTTTTTGCGTGCGTAACATGGTGTGGCTGTTCCTGCACGTGGTGCTCCTCACGTCCGTGATGAATTTGTCGAATCCGTGTTTCAGCTGAGCTGCAATGCTGACATTTGTACGTATTGTCTGTTTGACTTCTGAGTGGCTGTGGGAGCGTGCATCACCAGTGAGGTAGCGCTGGCGCGTGTGCATGTGCGCGTATACGTGTGGCCTATGATGGACACTTGTTGATGGTCCAAACAGGTTCCGATGTTACACCAATGAGGGATCTTCACAACACATATCACCTTTCGGGTCTGATGGCCAACGTGCTCGTGGTACTGAAGTTGTCAGCCACGCGCACGCCCAGACACTTAGGCACCCACATGAGCTGTGTATGACTGCATGGTGAGGAGAAGACAATGGGCAGCGATGTACAACATGTTTGAAGTGCACTGAACCCGTATGAGGACAGCGTAACACAGACCTGCACTGAGACCTGTCTTCCCTTTTCCTTTCCTTTCTTCTCCTCTCCTCTTCTCTCTATCTGGCCACTCCCTTCCGCCACTCTTGCCTCCTTTCTGCTACACCCTCCCTTCCCCACCGCTTTCATTGAGAATGCTGCTCCCGGAGCTCCCCGCCGCTGATGAAAGAGTTTCCAATGCCACGGAGCTGGTGTGACGGAACTCGTGTGTATGTGTCGATACAACTGTGAACTCAATCTTTCGCTCCGAGCTGACGCGCGGGGTGCTGCGCTTTGCGGCATCGGAGCACTGCCACCACTACGCGCTCCTCGACCTGGTGCACCGGTGTGGGGGATGAGCATTTATGCATACCGAACTAACAGCAACATCTGAGCAAATACCGTGACGTTTATAGTTACTCTGACGCAGTACGTGTGCAATCGGTAGTCGAATGCGCGTGCGTGTGCTGACTCGGATGGGTGCGGCAACTATTTCAGAAGGTCCACCTTGGAGTTGTGTCCTGGGCTTGATTGCCGGTGTCCTTGTTTGCACACTCATGTGGTCCGAGAGACGCCGCCACCGGGGGGTTAGCGCCGGGGTTTTCTTTGCCTATAGTTGCACTACTCTCACTTCTTTCCCTTCTTGTTTCTTGCATTTTACTGCGTTTGTGTGTCCGTGTGCACAGCACGAGTTAGGATTAAGGCGAAGGGGCTTTAGCCATGGAGCGGCCTTCGTGTTCGCGTGCCGTGTGCCATCTTGGTGCGCTCCGAGATTGATAGTGTGGGGCAACTTTCCCGGTGCGCAGACACGCGATGTGATGGCGACGACCGACTGGAGTCTCTGAGTGAATGTGAATGAAAATACGCGTTACAAGGAATACTCTTCTTTCCCCGGCTGATGGCGTGTGGCTTTGTGGCGCTGTGCTCTCCTTTTCCCACACTCCTTACTACGCTGTTTATCCCTGCTTCGGGTTAGGGTGCCATTGACACTTTTGCTTTTTCTTGCACTAGTGCTGGTACTGTCCTCGATTTGGCTTCAGTAACCCTCACCCATGACGATAAACCACTTGCGACGGTCTTATGACACACGCCCCGACCATGGATTGAACCCGAGTGTTACGAATACTATGGTGGCGCCGCACAACATCTCCAGCAGCGTGCGTCCTGCGTCTGAGGCATTTGAGGTCCCCCTCCACACGTGGGTGCGAGCCCATGCACCGGTGTGTCCGCCGTGTGACTGTTGGGCATCGCGCCCGTTCTTCTATTTCCTCCCTTCGTTTTTGCGTGCGTAACATGGTGTGGCTGTTCCTGCACGTGGTGCTCCTCACGTCCGTGATGAATTTGTCGAATCCGTGTTTCAGCTGAGCTGCAATGCTGACATTTGTACGTATTGTCTGTTTGTCTATTTTTTTTTAGTTTTTTATGCGTTCTAGGTCTGTTTCTGGTAGGGTTTGTATTTGTAGTAAACTAGCTTTCTTTGTTCCTAATGATTGCCCTGACTGTATTTGGAAGTGGGACTCTGTGGATAGGTGTTTTGTTGTAGCTGTGAATGATGACGATGAATGTTTTTCTTCTGTTGAGCGCTTTTTTTGCTAATGTTTTGTCGAGTGATTTTGATCATGATGGATTTTCTTGTGGTGAGTTTCGTGGGATTGATGAGAATGATGTTTCTCTATGTTTTCCTTGCTGTGCCCTGTTTGGTGTTTTGTCAATTGTTCTACGTCCGTGTTGTTGTACGTTGCGGAGCAGGAAAAGGTGGCAACTCTTCCGATAAATGGATCACCTGATATATTTGCCGTACGGAAGCTGTCGTGGGTTCTTCTTCCATCAGCTGAAGGTGCCGACACTATATGTAATGGCGTGTCTACAAATTCGGAAGGAGGAATGGGTTCGGGCAGAGACACTGCTGGCCCTGGAGTTTCCTTCGGCGAACGATAAGGCAAGGGAGATTATTTTGAGTATTGCGGTGTTGTGAAGAGATTTTGTGAGTGCTCTAACTCACCTTCAGGTGCTTCTTACTTTTATTATTCGCCTACGTTTAATTTAGCGTTAGATCCGGGTGAGGTTGTTGGAGTCGCTAAGGAACGATCTTCCGGATCTTTCCATGGAGGTGATGTAAATGATGGGCGCCTATTCACACAGAATCCCAATTTGAATGAAAAAATAACACATGAGAATGTTTTTCAGTGGAATTCTCCACTACTTGATGCCTTTTGAGGATGTTTTTGCCATCTATGAATTGTGGTGGATGTTGTTATGTTCCTGCATTTATTAGAGGTGTTGTGGTAAGTTCTTCATCCCCAGACGACGGGGTTGATTTGCTTCTTGTGAACCGACTGAGTTATCGCTGGTCCGGCACGCGGTATAATCGTAGAGGACTTGATAATGCGGGTAGTGGTATTACAGCTAACTTTTCTGCGTCTACTCTATGGGTCTTTCGCTCAGGTGAGGGTGGAAAGGGCTGTGGGGATCTTGCGGGAGAGCATCGGGCTGCAGCCTTTACCATGCTTCGTGGTTCTGTTCCACGGTGCTGGAGTCAGCCGGCCAACTTATCCCTTATTCCGACCATCACGATTTCTTCGGCTTCGTCAGGTGTGGAGGAGATTGCTTCACATTTGAATGCCCTTTCGATGCTGTTTGGTGATATGGAGTCTGTTTGGTGCCTTGATTTAAACTCCATGAGCAAAAACAGAGCTCGCGCTTTCTAAGGCCTTCGAATCGGCCATTACCAAGTTCCGCGAAGAAAATATTACACTGCTCAAATCAAAAGAAGTCCATTACATCAATACGACGTGAAGGAGCGCAGGACTGAAGGAGTTTCCTACGACCACATGTTGGCCGAGATAGATCTCCTTCTCAAGGAAGAAAGCGCTGGAAACCATTCGCCGATTGATTTCTGGAAATTTGGCACTGAAAACACCACTACTACTTGTGATAATGTCCGAACCCGCCGCCTACACCTGTGACAGATGACGTTGGAGGAACCCCTCCTGTGATGGATGTTGTGCATCGACAGAAGCACTATATTCGCGTGAATTGCCTAGACTGCCTGGACCGAACAAACCTTGTCCAATCTATGATCGCAATCAACACCCTTCCACGCTTGATACGTTATGTCCACGGGCTAGAAGGGGATGAAACGAATGCTCGGGATGGGGGTACCAGTGATGTCAAGGGGAAGAATGAGTTCCATGCTAGTAAGGAGTTGTGCAAGCAGATGTGGGTGAAGCAGGGGGTTGCGCTGTCCCAGCTCTACGCTGGGAGCGATCCGCACTTTGTCCAGTTCCTACTGGGCGGTACGTGGGGTCGCCTAAACGTCGGGGAAGTTAAAATCGCCCTTCAGCGGTGGCTACAACAAAATTTTTACGATGGTGAGAAACAGGACGCGATATCGTTGATAACAGGCCAACACAACCCTGCTCCTTTTCACAGCCAATATGAGAGCCCATTTTCCCGCCATTTTTCGGGACTCAACTGGATGGTGTTGGGTGGTATGGTGGCGGCGGTAGTGGCTGCAATTGTTAACAGTATCGTGCTGCTGGTACCAAAATACTGGATGCGTGGTGAGGTCGTATTTTTTGAAGTGCTGTGGGTCGTTTATATTGCAGTGATTGTCTCTCGAATCATGAAAGATGGAACGAGTTATACCAATTACCCACTGCTTAAGTAGTTGGGCGGTTAGGGTTTCCCTCCTCGCCGTATCTTCACTTGGCCGTTCCTTCTGTTACCTAAATGAAGTTTTTCATTGTTTTTCTACGTTTGGTGTTGCTTTCTTGCTGTTTCTCTCGTCTTCGGGATATCGTGCCTCCGCGACGCCGACTTTCCTTCCGTGGCGATTCGAGCAATGCTGAAGTATGTGCGTGAAAGCAGTAACAGAAAATGAGGAGCTAAGCAGAGAAGACTGCTGAGGGGTGGGTCGCCTACTTAACTGCATTCCCGTGGCTATATATTTCATTTGCGTTTTCTATTTACACGTATGGCGGGCGGGTTGAACGTTGAAGCTGCCCTCTTTATTACTCGTAGGGCTAAAATAGGGTTGTGTCCTCATAGTGGATAATCGGTGATGGGTATCTTTACACGTGAAATGTTCAACCAAAGTGGACTCAACGAAATTAATGAAGGTTTGCTTTTACTTTTATTTTTTTATGGAGCCTGCTGTTGTGCGTCGGCTTGTGAATTATTTTCCCCCTTCTGCGTCCCATCCATCGACGTTGCTGTTAGTGCTGTTGTCATTATCCTAATCGCGCTCTGTTTTGACAGAG
>NHOR01000511.1:0-20191 GCA_002287245.1 Trypanosoma congolense | reverse complement strand
CTCTTTGCCACTTGTGGGGCACTTGTTTCTGGATGGTTGCTTCAGTTCAGTAGCCATTTGCAGTCTTATCTATTGCTGTACACATTGGTGTCGGACGTGCCACGTTATGCTCTTCGCACGCTACACCGTAGGCACTCTATACTTCCTTGCCATCGTCAATTTCACCCTCACTAGGATCCGCAGCCTAGTTAATGAAATTTTCCTCTTCGACTGTCTCTCCTATCCGGGTGCTTTGCTAGCATTTGCTTTTTCAGCCAACCGTACGATGTGTATTTTTTTTTCGAAACCAGCGACACTTTAACTTCACACCGTCTGCATCATCCCCTAACCCTCCCTGTTCCTTTTCTGCCTTCCACCACATACGGTACCTCTTCCAAAGCATGGTTGTTGCCATGCGCTCCACCAGTAAGCCACGCCTCTCCAATTTTATCCTGGCGCACGTGGAAATAGCAGTGCCCATTGCATGCATAAACCGCTTTTCCTTCCACCTTTGTAATTGACTACACTCTTTCTCAAGCAGAACCGTGAATTTTCATCAGGTGCACCAAACCCGCCCGGCGATGGCGCTCGCCACATTGCACAAGGGAATATGATGGGGTCACTCTGTCGCGCAGCCACATGAGTGGCTACGAGTGTTCCGTAGTTTCATCCGTTGTGAACCTCACTGGTGCACTCTCGATGTCCGTGACTCTATGCCCCACGCAACACCATCTGCATTCCAATCGATTGGTTTCCTTTTTCGAGCACACGATGGTGCTATCCGAAATGTTTCGAGGTGCCTGTTCCAAACTGCACAAGCAGTGACTCACTCAACCGACCCAGTTTATTCCTGGCGCTGGTCTGATGTGGTTAAGCAGTGTGCTTTGGTACGTATTTGACATCTGGCTCTCCTCGAGGTCTTCATTTTCTCTTACCGGATCTGCCTTTCAATGCCCGTAACAATGTCTGTAATCCAGGCTGGATATGACTGTGGCTCGGTATTGCCCTCCTCTGTTGCTCTGTTGTCGGTTCGATTCGCAGGATACCACAGTGCGAGAGCACGAACTGAAAAAAACAACCACCCTCGGCTGTACAAGAAGGCGCACAATCAGATTCCATACCTTCCCCAGTAACTCTTCCTTCACAACCACAGGTCCCTTTTCCAGTGCCATTAACATTTACAGCGAAGCCGTGAAGGGACCACTCTCTCATCTTGCGCAACTCGTTCACTTCAATGATCCGCACCAGCCTTTGTAGCACTGCTTCCACTGCCACGCATTCCACCTCAAGCTGGAATTCAGCTTTCTACCACCCAGAGTGACCTTCTCACTTTCTTTCCAGTCGGAGGGTACACCAGCGCCTCGGCACCAGATGAAACGTCCAACACCACTGGTCCATCTTTCCATGCCTGATAGCCATAACCATTGAACCGCTGCACTCTCCTCATGGTGTGAACTTTCCTTTCCTCCTTTGGTGTTTCAGCCTTGAGTACTCCTGGCGCTGTGGTGTTAAAATATACTTCCTTCTCCCATTGCAATACGGTCGCCCCGTGTTGCTTGACGGACACTTCGATTGTGTCGCACGCATGCCTTACTTTCTCCAGTTTGGAATATATGGCATGCTGTGGGGGAAACACTTTATCAGAAGCCTCTGCATACTGAGCCTCGCACACCTTCATTCGTCGGTAACACTCAATAGCTCTGCTGTATGCCGCTTCGCTTATTCGTTTCAACCGAGCTTTCAGTAGAGCATCTGCACGATTAGCTGCTTGCCAGCTTCTCTCTGTCTGACGGCAACGTACTAAACCGCCACCATGCCATGTCGTACCATACTTCCGCCTGCAATGCAGTTAGGTGGGACGCCTGTCGTACCTCCGTTCCCGGACCCCATCCTGGAGAGGCGATCGCCCTCAGCTTCATTGGCCGCATATCCGCCGCTGCTTTTACTTTCATGCCCATATTTGCTCAGACCCTTGTGGGGCTGCATTGTCAAGGCCAGTAGTTTTCTCGATCGCGTTCATTTACAGCAGTCCCGCCCACTTCCAGCTTCAGTATGTTCTTGCCACGGGATCCAAACAATGTGTACTCCGTCTTCTCCTCTGGGACCTCGGTAAAGTGCTCCTCTGGCCAATTGGTGATGCAATCCAAGCCGTTCTCCGTCGTTTCTTGAATCTCCAGCATAACTTGGCGTGCGTGCATACCATCGTGAGATCATCGGCAAAGATGCTATGCATGAAGCCTGGAATCTAAGTCGTTTACTAAGTGAGTCTAACACTGCAATCAACAGCAGCAGTGGCCCAAGCACAGAGCCTTGGGGGACAACGCACATCATTTCGATATCCTCTGATTTCATGCTGCTTACTCTTACTTGCACTGTACGTCCCTGCAAGAACCGCGCTATCCATGCCGCGACATGCACTTCTACTCCAAATGCCTTCAGTACCTCGATTACGCACCCATGGTCCACTGAGTCAAACGCCCTTTCATAATCAATGAATACTGCTGTTACCTTCTTTCCATTTTCCCCCTTGCCGGACGGCACTACTCACCTGCATTAACGTATCCAGTGTTGACCTTGTGGGACTAAAGCCAGATTGTTTGCGGTTTCAATTTGCCTTCAATGCAGTCACGTACTCTATGTGAAACTATTCTTTACATCAACTTACGCAGCGTTCTGGTTAGCGCCACGGGTCTGAAGGAGGCCATGCTGCCTGTAGGCTTGTTGGACTTCAACAGTGGCAGAACAACTCCCCGCTTCCACTTCTCCGGAACTTGACTGCAATTCAGGCTGTAATTGAATAATCGAAGTGCGCACTTCTTGTCAATCGTGCCCATGTGTTGGAGCTCTTCGGAATGAACCCCGTCATTCCCCCAAGCCGTGCCTCTTGAGGGCTCTCGCAGCGCTACTTCCAGTTATGCTTCCGTGATTGGCTTAAATGTCCCATGCCTGGTGAGGTGCTCGGGATTTGCATATCTGGCGCTTTCGGTGCCTTCGTTAACCGCTCCTTGTACATTCTTGCCAGTGCCTGTGCTGTTGACGTTTTGCCCATGGGTGACCATCAACCACCAGCACTGGTGGGGTAAGCGGACGAGGGCATAAATAGACTCGAGAATATTCCGGCTGATTGGGTCTGTGACTGCCAGCCCTGGCACGTTATCCTCCCACCGTCTGATTGCCGTGCCTTCAGGCAGCTTACTTCTCCACCGAATCCGTGCATCTCTCTTCCGCTCATTCCTGCACTGCTGCACCATCACGTCCAGCTTCGTCAGCTCGTGCGTCCAAAAGGCGGCACCACTCCATTGTCTTTGTGTATTGCCTTTTTCGCCGCTTGTCTAACGCTTTTTTTTGACAGCCCCATTAAGCGCATCCACACCTTTCACTGCCCTCTTCACTCTTTGGGAGATGAGCTTAACACTGATCGGTCGGAAATCGTCCCATCGCGCCTTGCCCCGCGCGGGTAGCACTCTGACAGATTTTGAAGGCGCAATCACCTCCATGCCAACACCCACAATATATCAAATGTGATCTAAAAGCTGTTGCTATCGGGACCCCAGCGTGGTCCAGCTCGAGGCCTCACAGTCTCTGTGCGGCGTGGTATACCGGTGTTGGAAGCAAAGCCGTGCATGGCTGCCTGCGGGTGCCTTCACCGGTGTTAGCTGTCTTCAGATCGTTTTGCGTACATCACTCAACCATGTTCTCACCCATGTCGTCACGCGGCCGCAGTGGATCTCACAATACGTGGTGTGAGTTCACGTCCGCTCCCATCACTAGAGGCCCGCTTGCAGTCGCTGACTGTCTCAACGATGTGCTGGAAACACCTGCCTTTCTGGGGAAGTAAGCTGATGTGATCGTGAGATTCACATTGGTTGAGAGCCTCAGTGCCACGGTCGATCTCTCCGGAACTTCTTTTTCTAGTATGCCCACTTCAACCCCTATCCCTTCTCTCACCAAATCGATACCACACCCCCGTGAGGAGTTTTCGCTTGCCCCACGTGCTGGTATTCGCTTATCTTCAGAGCGGCACATTCTGCCGACGCCAGGTGTGTCTCCTGCAACAACCAAGATAAAACCATACCCTCGTGAAGCTTCCTCTCCAGGGTGATCCGTTTCACTTGAGGCAACGACCCAATGTTCCACTGTACTCCACGTATCATGGGGCCAGGGTTACGTTCTACATGCCCGAAAATAAGCAACAAGTTTCTCTTTACATCTAACAGAGAACGACCGCATGTGCAGAGGAGCACTTTCCTGACTTCATCCACCCCAGAGTGCCGATGATGCTGCATACTACCTCTCTGGCAGGGGCGGGCCAGAGGCCCGCGCCAGTTCATTCGGACTGGGAATAATGCGGGCGCTTGGCTTCCTTAGAGAGACCGATAACTACACCCTGGCACCACGTTGAGGTGGCCGGCGTCGTCGGGGTTAACAAGTTTTTAAAGATAATCTTACCACCAAAGCTACCCACTTCAACATTCAACTTACATCATGTGAAGCTGCAGTTATTCCCGGAAGCAACGCATTCAACCCCACAATCACTTGAAAGGGTAGGAAAGTTAAGCACCCTTTAAGTGAGTAAAGTGCCTGCACACATTTACAAGGAATCGAGAGAATGAAGTTTTTCTTTTGGAAACAAGCAGATTGTAATAACCAGAAAAAAACATGAAAGAACAATATACAAGGTATTATTTGGCTGATGGATGTCGAAGCGCCAGGTCTGGTGCTCTTAATTTCCTCTGTAGTCCTTAAAATAAAATATTTCAGAGAAACGGGCACAAAGTTTAGAAACCAAGCGTACAATAGGTAAACGACTCCCGCATATTACAGCAACCGGCACTGTTAAAACTGACCTAGGTATAGTTAGTAGAAGAAATTAGCACGTCTTATGATTCTGAAATGCGCTCACATGATGCTTTCGACAAATAGTAAAAACGATGAAGCAATCACGGAGTTGTCCATTAGCATTTCCACGCGTAGCATACACCACTATTCTGCCATATGTCAAAGTAAAAAAAAAATATGCAAACTGTTCTGGAATATACAATATGAAAGCAAAATTTCACTAAGCTTGCTTCTTGAACATGATTCGAACTAACTAAATTACGCTGCGAAAAGTTAGTTGTACATTGTCCTTTGTTTTCAGTCGTATTTGCACTTATCCACTTCACGTTCTATTGATTAGCATTTTTCTTTTCATATGCTAGCTGTCCGTTTTATTGAAAATCCTCGCGGACGCTGCTTTGTGCCCCTTTCTCTGCTGCAGTCCCCTGACAACGCATTCTTCTACTTGTCTATCGTCCTTCCTACAGTGTGACAGTAAGCAGAATAAACACCTAATCGAAAACATCATCGATAAGGAACAGGTGTTACGTGTAGGCGCATACCAAACATACTTGCCATTACATTGCTCGGCACAGCGTCATCGTCCCATTCTCTAACCAAGATCAATGTCTTCCATTTTTTTTTGCCTCCATTTTACTGCTGACACTTCTAGTCCCCACAAAATTGCTGTTGCAATTTCCCGTCTGTGCCTGCAACGAAGCCGTCTGACAAAGTATTGCCTAAAGGACGGTAGATCACTGTACCTTTCTGGGTTTCTTTCTTTACTCTGTCGGTGACATCGTTGGGAAAATAGGAACAATTAAGAGCCAGCATTGTTTTTCTTTCTTGGAGGGGCGGGGAAATGATCGCGTAAACCATCTAAGTGATTGTGGCATCTGCACCGGTTTGTCAGGTTGTCCCAGTTCCAGATTGCTAAGGTTGTGTCCATATATGTTTGTCTTTGGTCTTTGCCACTTAGAGAAGTCCAGCTTGACCTCGTCCCCTATTTTGTAATGGCAGTGCTTTCTCCCTAGTGGAAGGGGCATCTGGTTGGAGTGGACTTTACTTTCTCCGAATATATTTCGGTGCATATTTTTCCTCCTGTTGCGAGGTTGAGGACTTCGGGCAATGTTGCTTGAGCCACAGGTTCTACTCTACAGCAGGGTGATTATATGTTATTCCACAGTTATTCATCGACATGCAATTTATGTACTCTCCCTGCCGTCCCCCCCTGCATCATGGTGTGTCTAATTATGAGGTTCTGTTGTTTCGGGCGTTCTTCTGAGATTTTTTTCTCAACTTCAAATAGTTTCCGTATTTCCTTCCCTTTTACGTTCCATTTGTTGATGTCACCTGTCCAGCTTCTTTGGCTAGTCCATTTTTTTCTTTATAATCTGAACTTCTTTTATCCCTCTAAACAGGCAAATTTCCCCGCATGTCTGCTCTGTTACCTCTTTCTGTAGGTTTCCAGACACATCATGATTCTTTTTAATTGGTCGATATGACAAATAGTTTTGGTCCTTTTATTTGTATGGGTTCATTCATCACTACGACATCGAGTTAAACTAACGGGTTCCATCAATACAATTGAAAGGCAAGTTTCAAAGCCAAGGATACCATAGAACTAAATGCAGCATCTTGTGTCGTTCGATTTCTTTATATATGTATATATATCCTGTAGTTTCCCTGGCAAAGGATGTATTACCAACCCAAGGCAATGATATAATACATATGATTCGAGAAGCACAAGTGTTTGACTGGGAATCATTCTTTAAATTCTAAAGCGTCACAACTCCTTAGCATTGGCGACATAACGAACTAGATAATGCACAGAAACTTTGTCATATAAAACACCCCTTGAAAAGCACTCTGCTCTTTTGTTTCTATTAATTTTTTTTTCAAGCTATAAGAACAACAAATAACCACAAGTATATTAAGAGCCGCCACCTTATAACACAGTTGACAACAACTCAGGATGGCGGAACCCATCCAACACGGTTCGCCTGCCTGTCGTCCAGAAAGAAGAATCTTTACCTCCCCTCCACTGAAGGTGTATCCTTAAGATGGGTACTAAAAATGTTTCGGGATACGTATATCGACACACAGCAGAAAGCATCGAGGCGCAACGATTCTGTAATAAGATAAATGTTTAGAGTCACATAAAGACCCGCATTTGTGATAATATCAAGAATAAATTCTGTTAATTACCTTTTTTCATGTGCGCAGCTTTCCGTCATATATTTTTTCAGCAAAATGCAAAATTGCCGAAAAATATAGGGACTTAAAGCTAACAAACGGTAATAATAGTAATTGTACATCTCAACACGTAGTTTGCAAAATTCATAACATTTTCAGATTATTAAAACTATACACTTTTTCTAATCTCACCTGCGCGCGTTGCCACCTCCACCCAAACAAGGCCAGGCAAGGTATGCCGCAGCACCAATAACTTTTGCTTGCAGTAGCACCCATGAGGTATACTTTCCTTCTAGTTCAACCGGTATACCCACCGCTTGAAGTGTTTCCCGCACTTCATCGCTTTCATGCAAAATGTAGTAAAGCGGTTCCATATTTCCCACGTCAACTAACGTCGTCGGGAGTTGTACATCCAGCATGTGTGACTTTCTTCTAGTCCTACTGTTATCTAGCCGAATGTAGTGCGGATTTTGCTTCCACCTCATTCTGTGCTGCGCATCACTTCTGCTGGACTACTCACCACAGCAAATATAACTTGAAGTTGTTCGGCGGGTTTCGGATGATCACTATGACGTGTTTTGCAGTGTTACTTTACTTTTGTAAATCCAACGAAAGCAGCACCGCAGTATGGACAGGGTTCTCGTCTCCGGTTCTTATTTGCCCTTGGCCTCTTCGCCTTCTCTTGTGCTGTGTTGGTGGATGCATCCAGGCCTTCTTCCGGAAGAGAAGGGTGTACAGCTGCAAAACCTGCGTGTGGGCAAACAGTCACTCAGACTCCGAAATAAACGTCCAAAATACTCTGATTCTCCACAACGATGTCTAGCCAACTGGACCATTTCTGATCTGGTTAACTTCGCACCGTCTCTCAGGTCTAGTCCACTAAGGTCTGATGGTTTCGCTCCACATAGTTTGTAGCGATGCGCGTCGATTATTAATGAGGCGGCCCACCGCTTCTTGGGTTGTCCGGCAATGAGAGCTTCAAGATCGGTGTGCCGCAGTGGTTTGATTGGGGGTTCGGTGATGTGACCATTCTCCATGTATCGGGTTGCATTTTCGTCTGCCATCTCATTTACTACTACTCCACAATGTCTGTAACGGAATTGAAAGTGAATTAACCATCCTTGCAGTGTGAGCTCAATAAGCCTAGTTCATATCACATCCTCCGTGTGGCCATATTGACTTAGCGGGCCTTTGCTTAACGCATTCAAGAGGGATTGGCTATCTGTGACAATGAGTAATGTCTTGTGTTCGATATTCGCCATTGGCATAACCAACCTGTCCATAGACGATAGCGCCGCCACGGACTCTGCCCTGTAACTGTTTGGCGCCGATCCACAGTTCACGCTGGCTCGCTTCACCAGTACGGGATGTGAAGCAGACCTAAACAATAGCCCGACACCGGCCGACATGGGTGATTGAATACCACCATCTGTTGCAATCAACCACTGAGAATGGCTGTACTTACCGATCTCATGTTGTCTGACCCTACTCTTTGCTGAGCGGATTGCATCTTCGTGTGTGAGAGATGTGTCGTATTCCACAGTCAGCTCAAGCGTCACTCTGCTCGCTTGGGAAACTGACCATGGAGGAACAGCAGACTTGAAGAATCTCCTTTCCCTAACGCTGTTTCGGTTGACCCCATATTCTTCGGTTAAGTCGTCGACCAGTAAATACATCGTTTCTTGCGACATCGGTGGTATGCGAAAACCTTCACGCGGGGGGCTCTGGAGGTGGACGCCCAAACCCGTTCTTTTTGGCATGATCGAACGCGCTCAAATAAAGCAAAGCGCGCCCTTAATGCAAGAATGTGTAACGGCGTCATATCCGCCTCCAGGAGCGCAGATTCCGGGTCAGTCGTCGATAATGTACCACTTACTATTCTGGCTAGGCTCGCATACGTTCTCACCATCGCACTCTTTGCTGAGTTTTCAGCTAGTGCCTACATCATCTCACTGCCATGCAAGAGCCTGGACACTCCGCAACCAATGACAAAAGTACGCACGTCATGCGGAAGCGGACCAGCCTCCTTGTGCGCCACGCTTTTCAGTTGTGCAACTCAGGTCGAGCCGGTCGCGCGCTGAGAAGTAGCTGCGGAATTGAAATTTAGACGTGTTTCCAGGGGCACTCCCAGCAGCTTTGGCAAGTGTGTGGATCCCATAGTCGAGATGGGTATCTCATGACCGTTGAAAAGAAGTGGAAGATTCCCCTCTAGCCCCTCATCATCTTCAGTGTGTGTTAACGTCGTAAACCACGCGGCTTCAAACTTTAATGGGTTTACCTGTAGGCCATTCTGAGACGTCCACCGATGTAACTTATCCAAAACTGAATTAATCTTCAGGACAGCCTCTTGACGAGAACGACACTTTATGGTAATGGATAAGTCATCAGCATACATGTCAGCCGATATCCCCGGGTCAATATTCGGCAAGTTAAGGAGCGGGTGCACGTAGAGGGAAAACAGGTATGGTCCCACTACGGGACCCTGAGGAACTCCTCTTAGCACCGGTCTTTGAGCACTCTTGTGATTACCGACTGTGGTCCGTGCAGGTCGATCACATAGTAAGTTTAGAAGCCATCTCTTACAATAAAATCCAGGAATAAGTGCAAGCCCCTTGCTCAGCACATGGTGGCCGGTTGAGTCAAAAGCTTGATTGAAACCAATGAGAACCAACAATGTGCGATGCGGTCTGTAGTGCACTTGGTTGTCAATGCCGCTCTTTTTAGGGAGACGGACATCGAAATAGTGATTTCGGTTATGCTCAACAGTATCTACTAATTACGCCAATTACATTGTCGTCGTATGCATTTTCCTGTACGCATACTGGTGGGAATGGGGAGCCCATACCCATAATAATCGTCGCAGAACCATTCTCTCAGCTATCTCATGTATAACCGACGTAAGGCTTATAGGCCTATACGAATTGATGTCATCCGGCCGTTTCCCAAGCTTGAGTAGTGGGATAACAGTTGCGCGTCTCCACTGAACGGGAACAACTCCTGTTAATCAGCTTGGGTTAATGCACCTCAAAAGATATCTCACTGTCTTTTCAGAGAAATGTCCAAATGTCTCAGCATAAATCTCATCCGGTCCAGAGGCTTTTACACAAGGGGTATTCCTCAGGGCTGAAGGTAGCTCCGCCAAGCGGAATGGGGCGTCAAGAAAGGAAAGTGCAGTTAGAGAGGAGAGGGTGGGGAAAGAAACAGCATCAAAAGGAGGACCTATATGTTTGCTTAATGGGGGAAGAGAAGAGAAATGAGGTGAAAAACCTGAAGAGAGAGCAGCAGAAGAGAGAGACAAACTTTTCTCACCTCTTTTAAAAGATCTTCTGACACTGAACTTAAGTAACCTTGACCTATCTTGAAGTGGGGAACGAATTTGCCATTAAATGCGCTCGCAATGTGACGCGAGTTACTAAGCTGCTTGTTTTCTACACTTAAAAGAAGGGAGTCTGCAAGAGGGGTGGTAGCCCTATTCCGTGACGAGATGTACTTCCAGGAGAGGTGCTCTCCAGGGGACAGTTTCCCCAGCCGGTGTCGAAGAGTAGTGTTCAGTCTTTGCCTGACGGTGTCCGTGAATTTGTCCTTAGCCTCACTCAGCGCCGCCAATTGCGCTGAAGATGGCATATTCAGGTATATTGATTTTAGTGTCTCCACGCAACGTTCAGCTTCTATGATTTCACGGTCCCAGAAAGTGGGACCATCCTTTATCATACCGCGCGGGCAGTGTCGTCTTAGTGCGGTATAATAACAGTCCGTAAAAGCCTTTATGTTCCGATGAATGCTTCTAGGATCGAAGTTAGGGAGCTGAGAATCCATTCTATTCCGAAAAGAATCCCGGTCACACTTTTTCCAGCTGTAGAAATGTCTTCGCCTAACAGGCGACGCCGGGGGGATCTCATTGCGGTGAGAAGCCCTCACGGAAAACTTTATCAAAAAAAATGATCACTGTGGATGGTAACACGCGCTGTCCAACATTCAACAGTTAGAAACCTTTGAAAGGTCAGGTCAATGCACGAGAGCTCAGCAGAACCTCTGGCGAACGTAAACCACGGCTCGTTTGCGAGGGAGAGGTTCGCATCAAGGGTGATATCCAAGAGCTTTTGTGCTGTACCCCATGGTGCCTCAACCTCCTCCAATACCCGCAGTGGATGATGTAAATTGAAGTCACCACATAGGAGAAAGGGAGAAGACGCAGGCACAGTAGTCACAAGTTCGTGCAAAGTTGATGTGACAGCCACCGGTGAAGGGAGGTAGACACTAGCGATGTACATATTACTTCCGTTTCGTAATATGACTTCCACGAGCACCGCTTCGGCATTCGTATCATGTTCAGTAATTTTCATAATGGCTTGCCTTGACTTCAGTGTATTCCTTACCATAATTGTAACTCTGCCGCTTCGTCCTCTACGTGAGTACATAATATAAGGATGCGTCTTCAAAGACGAAATTTCCTTGCCGATTTCTACGTTTCTTGCAGTGTAATAATATCCGACCTCCTGGACAGCAGGGAAGAAAGTTTGGTCTTTGTCAGTGACTGAACGTTTAGTTCAAGTGTTGTAAGAGGTCCAGGATTTGCTTCCACATCACCACACAACGGCAACTTCTGATGCAGTGCTTCTTGCAGGGCACACTGTCGGTTGGGATGGCGCAGATGAACGCTCATGGCATTTGACAGAGTTGTAGCTAATACAACTCGCACGGGTGGACTACGATTAGGCTTCAATTTACACCGTTCTGGCTCTTTAGCTAGCAGCCAACTCCGCAAAAAATTAACTCGAAAGCGTAGCTGGCACTTAGCTTCTTCAATGAAGGGTACTGGACCCTGGCACCACGATGAGGTGGCCAGTTGCACCAGAGAAGCTTTTTTCTTCATTGTGCATATTAACGACCGAAGTAGTCACTCCATACCAGCGAAGAGGAGGAGGTGCATTGACTCACACCACGCCCCATAACGTGATAGTGTGGGACTCATACTTGGAGAAATAGTCAATACCCACTAAAACCCCCTTTGGGTGAAGATTATTTTCCACCATCTTTTCCAGTGGACGGTGACCACGACTCGCACGTTGGTCTGGAGGGACGGTCTCCATTGCAAACCGCTACCCTCCATTAGTTGCTGTAGCGTTTCACCTTCTGAAGCCACCTCTGTTCCTGCGGTTAGCGTCATGTACACGACTTCGGTGGGTTCCCTTGAGACAGGATGCTAAACCGCGGAACACGTAGAAGCCACATCTCCGAGGTTCTATTTGCATCGTAATACTCTTCATAAAGGCATCAACTTCGTGCGCCCTGGCTCCATAGAAGTGGCTCCCACGGTCGATAGGTCAGTGTTTTTGCGTGGTGAAACTCAACTTCCTTGTGAAATAAGCATTTCTAGGTACTGTGCACTGACGCCGCGATGAGGCGTCTACCACTAACACAGGAGGAAACTTAAAAGAAAACGCACTTCCTTCATCAGCCTTGATGGGAGGTGTTCAAAGATGCAAACATTTGTTTTAATTGATGACCACTTATTATATGACATGTAGCAATGGGCAACTGGCCGGGGGAAGTTTGTGGTCCGTCCCTACGTCCTTGGAGCCCCTCACTTGGAGCAGCCTAACATCTATGCAAGGCGCTCCATTTTCTGCGTAAAGTAGTTTTACATTCACTTGAAGCTTAACCGTCCTGCTTGCAATTGAATTAGGCCATCCATCCACGTTAATGACATTCTATTAACCAGTTTTCACCCTTATTGATGGGGCACTGCTTGACACTTCTTTGTATTTGGCAATCGTTAAGATGCCGAGTGAGGGATTGCATGGTGCAGCAAGGCGAGCTGCGCCCGCTTATACGATCAGAGTATCGGCTGAAGTGGTGGCGTGTCAGAGTTATAATCTATTCACGCCACCCATAACGAACACCATATCTCTATTGCGCGACAAGTACATGAAACTTTCTTTGAAGTGTGCCCGCAGAATATTTGCTTGAAAGTAAGAACTTGATTGCCAACGGAGGGTGTCCGAAGGTTGTTTGTTGGCTCGTGCACACCAGGAGGGTAACCTTTTCCAGCATGTTTTGACAGTGCTCTCCCTCTCGCAACTTATAAAGAGAAGCTGTGATGTTATTTTGAATCTCTATTTTCACCGAGGTGTCTCAACACGAATCGACTGATGAGATGGCGGAGCCCCTCTTCGGTAACGTTGCTCGTGGATGTGCAGCACTGGCATGAAGATTGTGAAGCAGGACGGACGTGCGCCACAACTGCGTTCCGTGGTGAGTAGTATGTGATACGACGCCGTTGATTGGAAGCGACCACTATACTATGGTGGACAGCAGCTTTTTATTTAGTGCCTCAGTACATCTTGTAACGAGGGCTGAGAAAAATAATCAAGGTTCGGATGGGAAGGACACTTCTATGACTCGCTGTCTTCAAAGGCTTATAGCGTTGTAAGAAAAGATTTCCCAGAGACTATGACTTGGTGGGGCCTCTTTTGTAGGCATATGTTGGTGACGTGTGATTGGAACCAATTAGGTGAAGTAGGTGCGGCGCTTTGTTTGTGTGCTGTTCCCTCTAAATTACAGCTTTTATTGAGATGGCACCTGGACATGTAGTTGGGATTTTTTAGTGAAGGAAGGAGACTCTTTACCGTGTAAATGGGAGGCTCCACGCGGCTGGCCCCTGTCTGCGGTGCCGCAATTCCATCTATGATGAGAGGCTTCGTGGTGCGACTCAGGCGATACTCATGTAAGAACAATCTTCACAAAGAGTGCATTCCTGTGTAAGGTGCGGCGGTGTGGCAATTTATCTCATGTTTGGGTGTGTCGGCCAGATTTTTGTTAGTTTCCAGCGTCTTTCGACTGGGTGTCATTGCCAGAAAAGCAGCATTCAGCAACGCCAACGCGAAGAGAAGTGTGTGACTTTCCTGTGGAACTGCCGCGATTACTCTGGCTGCAGTGGGGTTGAGGCCAAGGCAGGGCGACGGAGAAAAGGCGTCTCTTTCTTTTTCTTTTCCTATGCAAAGGGGAAAGACAGAAATAAGTGTGGCGATGCGGTCGCCGTCGGTTAAGGGGAGAGTGGATATTGGTTTGCTTACTGTTAGGGGTACTGTGGTTGGTACTTGAAAGCGCGGTTCGAAAGGGTCCGTTTTTAGATCGAAGGCCGTATCAATGACGCTTTGATAGCCGTGGCGCGACTTTGTGATGGAGAATTTTTTAAATGTGGATCACCGGGGTTAAGGAGCGATAGAGGTGATTTGCGTGTTGCGGGTGTAGTTTTTCAGTGTCGGGGTGCGGGTAAAAGGAGAGCAGCGGAAAAGTGAGTCAGGTAACTATGGCCGTGTGGGCACTGAGTAGGGGGAATGCCAAATTCCCTTTATCATGTTGTGCGTCATGAGGGAGGGTACTACACGTGTGTGCATTTTATTCTTGGATGTGCTGCGAACACTGATACATACAGGAGCACTTACAACATTGAACATATCGGTGTATTCTTATGTAGGTTGTCTTTAAGGGTAAAAATAAGCTCCTCGCGCAGTGCTTGTGCGCTACGTCGTTATTGAGCAGTAAGTGAGAAGTAGGGGACAATGTGAGGGGTTTATTAATTCTGTGGAGTTAGCCAAGCAGGTAGGCATTTTTAGCACTGTAAGAGTTGGTGGCGGAGTGTGGATAGCAACAGCCAGCACTTGGGTGACCCTCTGTTGGAGAGGTGTTACTTTTTTTTTTCGGGGTTTTCTTCGCTCATCAGACACGAAACACTCTTCTTAACATTAAAAGGCTGAAAACTTCCTCACCCACCGATTGAAAGCGGGCTGTCCCTGCTCCCCAGTGTCTCTTTCTTTTCTAGCAAACGGTTGGCCTCAGAAAATTGCCTTGTGATGGGTAGAAACAAGTATTGTTCTGCACTACCTTTTGTGGAGAACGCGTTTTATGCCTTCAAATGGATTACATTGATCTGGCGTCCGCCGGTGTCTAACACGACGAGCCTCAGTGCTAGACGGAAGGTGGTGGCCAAAACGTGATGACAGGCTCAGGGTGAAAATTCTGTAATAACCTTCTACATCGTGTCATTAGATATGTGGTACAGATTTCTTTCATTATTGCATTCGTTTTCCCATGTTCGTTTGGAATAGAGTTATACGGGTGGCTGGGTTGGGTGGGGAGTGTAGGCGATTTCCTTTTCATTTTATTTTTCAAATTGACATGATGATTTATTTAGCCCTGCACCCGGCACCTGATTTGTCTGGCAGTTTAGCAGTGCATTTGGGTAACTGAGAACTGTTTCCTTTTGTTCTCTGAGTGTTCTGGTGATGCTCATGTTTGGTAATCTGGATGTTAGCTGCGCACCGCACGCCACTGCTTTATGTTTTGCTCCCAGTTGCTTTACTCGTGTTGTAGGTGTCCTTAGTACTCTTTGTGTTCTGGTTTCGCTTGTACTTCAATTTTTGGCAGGTGTTTTTCTAGTCTAGTTGCGCTGTGTTTTGATGTCTTTTTTTTTTCATTTGGTGCTTTAATTCAGAGTTTGCCCTTGTATTTACGTATCTCAAGGACGGTAACGTTATTAACGGTATATACGCCTTGTTGTCTCTATCGTGGAGGAGATGAATACCTTGCTTTATGAAACGTTCCTGTGCGACTATAACTTGCTACAGTGCGAGGTGTAAGTTCCGAAAATAACTGCGCCATTTGGTGACTCTTACCAATTAGTTCCGTCATTCTCTTAGTGGGCCTCTTTGTTATTACAGTAATGCGCACATCCAATTTTAGTTTTTTTTTTTAATATATGTGTATTCCCGCTGGTTCTCTCGTTAGATTTAGAAAAAATTGACAACGTCTGCTTTGACGTCCTCTTTATCCGTCAATGAGGGAATTTGCATCTGAATACTTACTATTTTATAGTTAAGTTTCTATGGCGTAGGCAACTTGTGGGGAATACTAAGGCATTTCGCGGCGTTTTTCTTACCATCCCGCGGCAGTGAATGGGTTGCTAAGACCTTTTTAGTTCTTGCCATCACTGGGGTGTTTGTTTGTCTTTTTCCTATCTCTAAAAAAATTTGCCTTTAGAGATAAACACCCGGATTCTGCGTTCGTACGCTTTAATTCTACCACACGATGTCAATTAGGATCGTTATTGCTGATTTCGTTCTTCTGTGCTAATTTCATATTTTCCCTTGACAACGGCATTTTAACTTTATGATATTTGTCCCACGACCATGATTACTCTATAACCTTCTATACTAGATTGATTGTGAGTGGGTGGAAAATTTGAAGGAAATTGCCTCTGAAATTTCAAGTGTGTATGATTTTATTTTATTATTATTTGTTGTAACAAGCTTAGGTGCGGTTCTTTTGTTATTTCGCTGTGACCTATGCTCGTACTTAGTGATAATCGTTTTTTTCGACTTTTTTAGCTTCGATTACTGCTGAACCTTACTTCGATTTCGCAACAAGTTTTAACGAACTGACCTTTTAAACTGGGCTTGTTCGCTTTTTCTTTCCACTTGCCCTGAGCCACATTCTTTCTTGTCTTAGCGTTGTTATTATATATCTATGGTATCCCGCTACCTCTATCCTTGTGTGAAGCTTCGTGGCTTTTGATAAGTTCAACATAGTGTCAAGTTTGCTCGACCTCATTCTGTAGTAATGAGTGTAATCTTGCCCACGTGTACTGAGGCCCCTCTCCATTCGGCCGTTTTTCCAGTCCCCAAAGAATAATTGTGATTGGATTTCTTTACTTTCTTGTAAAATTGTTTCCTTCCAGTATCCCATTAATAAGTAGTATCTTTTTTTGGTTTGCTTTGGATTTCATCATTGTATTGTAGCTCTTTGACTTCACACAATAGAAATATTTTGGTTCTTTGTTTGCAAAGCAACTGCCTTTTCTCTTTTATTTTTTTGGTTACCTCCCCTTTCTACTCAACCCAACTTTTACAGTCTTTTGTTTTTCGCTTCCTTTTGAACTAATGATAATACATATTACACGGTTTCTGCAAAATGTGGTGTTCTAATATTGTTAGTCGTTTTGCGAGGTTTCTTCCACTCACTGTTCTTGTGCTGGGTTGTAATGTCTTTGGCTTCTTGATAATTGTGTGAAGCACTACTACTCAGCGGTTTCCCTGTTCCCTTCGTGCTGTAGATTGTGTGGAGAGTTTTATTTTCTTTCACTTGTTTCCCTTGATAAGGCTCGAAAGAGCAGCAAAGGTTGCTGCTGTCGTGACGTTAATCTTACTTAATTTATTTTCTGCCTAACGTGTGTGGGTTTGTGCGTATATCGAAATATTGAGAATAGTTTACAGTGATCTTTCTTCAGTCCGCTCCCTTGCTTTTTTTTTTGTACCCCTTTTTGGTGTTTTCGACCTTGAAGTGGGTGCACTGAGAATAATTAATTTTAGATGGCTTTTGCTCCATTGTGAGTAATAAATATATGTGAAGTGAGTCGGTTGTTTGGGGTTTGTTGCTGATGGACTGCTTTTCATTTTGTAAATGTTGTGACACAGTACTCTGCAACATAGTGACCATGATACTTGTAACACCAATTTCACCTTCGATATCTGATGTTATCCTTACCTCGTGCGCATTGATATGACTGAGAAGTGTGACGTCGAATGTATACATGTTAACTGTTGAATATAATAGTAATAATACTAATAATATTAGCGATATATATGTACCTTTTCTTGGATGCCCTTGCTAATTATATGGGCTGTCGAAATCTTTCGTTGTTGAGTCCTTTGGTGGCGCTATTTTGTATGCTTTCTCCTTGATGGCTGGAGAAATGGTATCTTTGCTTCATTCATTCTGATACTGGGAGCCAGGGCATAGTATGGAATGCTTATTTATTTCTTTCTTTTCTAATTTGTGTTTCACAAACAGCAGAAAGCCTACCGTTTTTTTTTTTTTTGCCATCGCGGGTAGATGAGGGGCGTTAATGAGCAGCGGCCGGCATGGGTTCAAATGTTTCAACAGCTGACAGAAAGAAAAAAAACGAACTCGAAAAAAAACGAAAGTGGGAGGACAAGCTAAGCAAGTGCGATGTTAACAAGTTGCGACTTGAGCTTGAGTCTCTGCGCCGGGCGAAGTTTTTGACGCCTCAACAAAAGGAAAGGAAGATGTTAATTGAAAGGATGATTCGAGATATGGAGAAAAAGGAAAATGCGGAGGATTGCGGTCATGCCGTTTGCGGTTCTTCACCGACAGAGGATGGACGAAGCGTCTCTGTATCTTCTGGTGATGACGGGGATCTTTCTCTTATCCCCAATTTGGCACTCAGAACTGGATCTGTAGTTACAGCAGTTACCCAATTTTTGCCGAGGGCCCTAAAGAGGGTCGTGCCGAAGTGAATGCTATCGACGAGCTGAAGAAGCGGGTGAGAAGTGCCGAGGAAACTTTGATTGCCAACAATTCTGTTGGCGACGATGTCGATGTCTTTCTTGACTCCCTTTAGGGTTGTGCTGGTATGTGTGAAAAACTCATGTTCTTCATTATTCCTTTTTGTTTTACACTCGGTTGCTTTAGTCCATGAACAGTCTGATATTTATTTTCTTTTATCTTATACAATGGTAGTGATTTAAATCACCAAGTGTTTCTTTTTTTTTTTCTTTTCAGATGAGGAGCGGATTGTGCTTAGTACTTAGGCTTAATATAGAGCGATAGCACTTTCTCTGTGCATGACACTATCGGTTAAGTTAGGATCACTACTTCTTACATCCAAGGAATATGCTCGTTTCACTGATAATCAGAAGTGGCTCGAGAGACTTCTTAGGGGGTTTCCTGTTGGTGATTTTCTAGGCCTTTCTACAAATTCCCTTCGCCCCTGTGTTATCATGTACGGGTCTTCCGTTTCTGGGACGGCTTTCCAGAAAGCCGACATTGATTATTCATTATTGTTTCTTAACAATGTGTCCACTGCCGATCTACAGGAAGGTGGGTGCTTGAACTTTTCCCAGTCTGAGTTTATTGAGGTAGGTCGTTCGTACCACAAGCAGGTTCTATTATCCGTTTTGGAATACATGAAGGAGGAAGCATGTCCTTCGGAGTAATGCAATATGAGCAGGTTTTCTCAGCCCGTGTTCCCGTTCTTCGCGTGTGGAAAAGCGCCGCTGACAAGGCGGATAACTTATATTTTGACATGTCAATGTCTCTTGATGGTCCTCGAAACTCTTTGCTCTTAAGGCTTTATATGAAGTCGGACCCGCGCCTTAGAGCTGGTGTCCTGTGTATTAAGAGGTGGTGCCATTCTCAGGGCATTTTGATGCACGGAGAGGGTGGATATCACCCTATGCGCTCACTGTTATGTACATTTTTTACATGCAAGTCACTAAACGAACACACAAATTATCGACGAGAATGATGTTGATAAACTTTTGAACAGCGTGGCAAAGCTTCTGAGAAGTGGAGATGGCGGTAATGTGTCCGATGCTTACGGGATGCTGCCATACGAGGAGGTGGACATGATGGTAGTATTTGACGATTTGAGAAACTTTTTTGCATTCTTTGGAAACTGTGAGCGCTTTGACTTTGACAATGATGTTGTTGATATCAGGACTAGAGGTAAGTTGTTATCGAAGGAGGCATGGTGGAAGAGATCAAACAACTGGATGAGAAAGAGCGGTGGAAGCTTATGGGTTATGAGACAATGCTCATCCGTGATCCGTACGAGAATCACAATTTGGGAAGGGTGTTGATTTCTTTCGCGGAGAAAAATTCGCGAAGTATTTCGTTTGTCTTCCAAGCTTGTGTGTGGTGACATTTTCGGTTTCCTTCTGTCATAATGGCGCAGTGATTCATTTAGAGACGTTTAACCGTTTCCTGTATTTAATATTTCCTCCTTTCTAACTGTTCAATACATACGTTAAAAGAATAATAAAGTCTCTCAGACTCACAAGGGGGATGTCGGCAACGTGTTAACTTTTATTATCATCCTACCGTTTCACAAAAAAGTTTTTTCTTTAAACAAAAAAAGGATGTCAATTAGAATTGTTGCCTCGATAGCTCGAAGAATGATTGTTATGTTCGTTTCTTTGATGAGATGTTCTCCTTGTTTTTACGTACTGTCTTTTCACTTCACAATGTTTGCCTAATGCAAAGAAGGAAATAAAGTAAAAGCCGCTTTATAAATAACTACGAATGAGCAGCAAAAGACTTGGCGAAGCACAACGCAAAGAAGACTTTACGATTCCATTGGATGGCCAACGTTCAGAATGCACGCTATCACCAGAAG